>JAHLJT010005437.1:102438589-102658191 GCA_031308135.1 Acheta domesticus | reverse complement strand
ATCTTAAAAGTGTTTGCTAAGAATGAAGCGATTCTCTCCCAAATGCTGACTGTCATCAATGTAGCAATGATATCTGCATGAAGTTTGGTCTTGACAAGTGTGCAAAAGTCAACTTAAAAAGGGGCAAAATGACCACGTCAGAGAACATTGAAGTTGATAGACATACTATGATTCAAGATCTTGAGCAGGTAAAACTTACAAATATCTGGGAATTGAAGAATGTGAGACCATCTCGAACGACACAATGAAAGAGAGAATTCACAAGGAGTATTATTGAAGAGTGAGACTTGCCCTGCAGTCCGCTATGACTCAAGGAATAAAATATCAGCAATAGGCAGTTTGGCGTGCCTGTAGCCGAATACAGTTTCGGACTAGTAGACTGGACTGAGCAGGAAATCCGCATCATGGATCGAAAAACCAGAAAACTGCTTACAATGCATCACGTTGCCCACCCCCGAGCTGATGTACATAGACTTTATGTGTCACGTAAGGAAGGAGGAAGAGGCCTCAGACAAATTGAAGTCTCCTGCACAATGCAATAACCGGGATGGGAAAGTATGTAGTCAGCCATCAAGATGACCCACTAATGAGGCAGGTCATGAAATCTGACCGAAGAATGGGAAACAGAGGCATTGTAAGTGTAGCAAGAAGCATTGCGAACAAGACTATGCAAGACACCCTGAATGACAGAGATACTGAACTTCTGATGCTACTTAACATGAAATTTGAGACACAAAAAATGTTAAAGAAATCGTTGAGAAACAAACCACTTCACGGAGAATATTTGAAACGAATGGACAAGGTGCAGATCAATAAAGATCAATCATTTATGTGGCTTAAAGGGAAAGAATGAAGCCAGAATCGGAAGCACTTGTAATAGCTGCCCATGATCAGGCCTTGGGAACACGACATTATGATAAAGCGGTTCTCAAACTATCTCAAGATGATAAATGCCGCATTTGTCAGAGAACACGTAGAAACCATTGATCATATTGTCTCAGCTTGTCCAATCCTAGCAAAGACCGAATACTTGAAAAGACACGATAGGGTATGTAGCTACCTCCACTGGCAGATCTGTACGGCCCTCGAAGTTCCGAACACATGCCCCAAGTGGTACGAACACTCACCGAAACCGGTGACGTCTGTTCGATTGTGTACGATATTGTACGACCAACAAATTTAAACTGATCGCACGATAACGGCAAACAAACCGGATATAGTCATCCGGGATTTGGAGAACAAATCGTGTTTACTTGTCGATGTTGCTGTACCTTGCGATCAAAACGTCGTAACCAAGGAGGCAGATAAACGTCTTAAATACAAGAGTTTGGAAATCGAGATCAGCCGAATGTGGGGCGTAAAGCACAGGTCGTCCCGATAGTTATCAGAGCTCTGGGATTTGTCCCGCAAAATTTGAGTAAGAACTTGTCTAAACTCCCAGGTCATTCAAAAGACTGGGAAGTGCAAGAAATTGCTTTATTTGGAACAGCCCACATTTTGCGCAAAGTATTGTAGAGGCACCAACAGTCCCTAGATCTGCTCCTTAGGTAGCTGGTTGCAACCTGGAGTAGATTTATATTCAGCCGACTCATAACCTCTGTAGTCGTGATATGGAGCAATAATAATAAAATTGTCTTTATTAGTAGCGAGTCTCAGGTCATTTGTTCTTCTCTTCCGCCTAACCACGTTAAATATTTACATTATTTCATATTGAAGAAAATCTATGGGGACAGGAGCTTTACTTGAACTTTTAGGTATAGCGGTTTATTTTTTCAACAATTAGAGACAGCACATGAAGGAAAATATAATGAACAATTGCGTTGTATATTAGTAAAACTAGTAGTAAATTAAATAGTTAGACATAAACATCTAGCATTATTCAGTGCAATAGTAAACATCTAGCAGTTTTCAGTGCAATAACATAGAAAGTCAAAATACAATAACGCAATCATTCACGCAATCTTTGTGCAGTAAAATGATCACGCGCCGTCATTTATCCTTTAAAATGCCCGATTATGAACGATTTCTTGCTACAAAAGAGGTTGTTTATAACGCTGGCACACAAAATTAGGAATTTATTATTAAGATAAGGGCAAAGAAAGCACTATTGGTACAAAGAAATTGATTTGCTTTTTCTAGTACACTCTCTTTACTTGGCGCGACGGTCCGTGAACGGGTTCAGGCCTACCGGCGACGTCCCTGCCTCGCGGCCATGGGTTAAGGGGGTACGTGTGGTTAGCACATAGACATCCCCATGCCGTATTCCAGTCTTCTCAACCTAAGAAGTGAGTTTTCTCGTCGTCACCACGGTGTAAGATATATAGGTGTGTCAACTAGCCGCCTTTGGGACAAAATTTTTGAAGCCAGTTTGAGGCTAGTTCCTCGCTTATCCGCATGATCGAGTTGGGCATTCATGATGGCGTCTCGCGATTTAGTGGCTTCCACCCGAGAGTATGATTTCCACAGTGCAGCATTTTTTGTTATAACCGTAGAAACTGTAATTAAAATGCATTAAAGTCTTTTAAGACGTATTATAATATTTGTCGGAGGTGTTATTTTTTTAATTTACCACAGTATGAGGATTTGTATTTTAAAGCAGGAGGTGATGTTATTCTAGAGAAAAATAATAAACAGATTACTAGGAAATTTGCTAGGAACAGCTTCCGGTTTAAGCATTTTGCATGTGAATTCTGAAAATTAAATAATTTAGTATTACAAAATATTCAATTATGTGCCTTAATTATACATTTTAACTCTCGGGAAATTTTGAATGTTTTTTCTAATTGACATTAAAAAGTTCACATTTCTTTGTACATTTCTCAATATTGATTGTCTATGATTTTACAAATTATTTACATTATTTTACAATTAGCTCATTAACAGTATATGACAAATTCTTGAAAAGTTACTTACAGCATTTTGCATAACAATTATCGCTACACTTTTGAAATGTTTTTCGCAAACATACTCGTCTCGTCTCAATTTTCTTTTCTTCTGGGAACAATTTCAACCCATTTCTGTCGTAAATCTTCTCGCTTCGAAACACGAAATAAAGTTGTTTCCTGCGAATGACATTTTTCACTCTTGCTATCACAGTGTTTTATAAAACACCTTCTACCCATTTTTTTAAACTATTCACTCCAGCCGACTAGAAATTCCACCGCGAAATGACTATTAACTGCGTTGAAACCAATGGTTACAAAGCTATTATATGGATCACCATCTTGTCCCCAAAATAATGTCCAAGTCGTGCGCAGCGCTTATCTAGCGAGAACTGTAAGAACTAGCCTCAGATTAGCTTCAGTTTTAGACACACAGTAACATATACTGGGACATTGCAAGGAAAACGATCACTATAATCTTGAACGAGCGGGAATTGAACCCGAGATCGCGTCATGGAAAGCGAGGACGCTGACCAATGAGCTAAACTGCGAAAGCTCTAGCATCCAGTGATTGAAATTATCCTTCTTCTGTGTAAATTGTTGCCCTGTTTGTGAGGTTTAGAGAGTTTTTTTTCGCAATGGTTTTAATTTGTTTTGTAGTTATTTTGTAAAAGATAACACAAAAGTTCCTTTGATTAAAAAGCAGTAAACTTCTAATTTGTGATTTTTGTGTTTTCGAGAAGGTAGCCTCAGCAATCCACTTACCTGAAATACCGGCTTATGACACCTACGCACCAGCTAGTTAAGAAAATAACCAGGGGAAAACACACAAAACTTTCCAGGCCTCCTGGAGTGCAGATCATTTGACAGCAATCGCCAGCGGTTGCTACTGATCTCCAGGTAATCTTTTCGTGTCTCTCAGAAAATAACTTAAAACAGATAGAGGAAAATTAGAATTCAATTATCTTTCTTCATTTCAGATTTTATTGTATTGATATAATCTTCTCATCAGATTGGATGAGTTCTCTACAACATTACTGACAAGAAACACCCCCTCACAGGGGAGAGACCATTATCAAGGCCATCTGCTGGTACATTTCAAATGTGCATAACAGCGCATCTAGTGTAGCATTCAAAACAGTTCGGTATGCCCACACACTCCCCAAGGGGCTTGTCCATTAGACATTGCATACAATCCGCGCAAGATTGCAAGCAAAACGGATCTCTGTAAAGATAAAATTAATGTAGGTGAGTATATGTAATTTTATGATTGATTGATGTAATTTGAATGATTATATGTAATTTTCTACATCAGTGATAGCCAAACCGTGGATAGCGAACAAAGAGTAGCTCGCGGTTGGCTGATCTACGTAGAGGACTGTTAACAGTGTAGCAAGTGTATCAGTTGGGAAAAAGGGAATTATTATCTACATTTCAATTTTTTTGTGATGTACAATTCCATTTCAATTTATTTTTCTTGTAAACAGTTTTATTAAAATTTATTTCACATTTAATAGAAGTGTTTGTTTATAAACGAATGTTAACAAATGGTAAGATTTAAAAAGAACAACATTATTCTATCTCGGTTTTTTGGTAGCTCACAGTTTGATTGAAAACAGAATGGTTTCTCACAAGCTACATAAGTTTAGCGACCACTGCTCTACACCAAAATTATAAAATATTAAAAATTCCAATACTTACAAACCCATAAATTGCCCCCATATTTCTCCAAAACACAATATGAAAAGCATGAACGCCACCAATTTCATCTTCATTTTCTGTTATTCGGAAAGACGCACTGGAGGTCTAGCAAGAATTGTACGGTGGTGAATCAAACCCAATTTGCAGCTGAATATTGACTTGTGGCTTATCGGTGGTATGATTATTAAATTCCAAAAATACCGTTTTATAGTCTAGAGACAATTACAAAGAAACCTTGAAGATATTAAATCATTTTCGTAGTCGAACAATCAATGTTATGAATGTATTCCAGAAGCAAATGAAGTAATAAAGATAAAAACTGATAGGATATTACACTCGTCTAAATCCCAATTAGAAAATTACAAACAGTCACGAATCTTATGAACAATGCTCTGTTTTCACAAAAGAGAAAGGTCATTATCAAATGAACTAGTGACACTACATAATAATTATTATAATAATAATTATAATAATTTATTTACTGGCTTTAACCTCAGTTACACGCCAGAATACAATAATGAAAATAATGAACAATACGTCAAACCAATAAGAATATAGTTCCTCAAGTGATGCTACATAATCCGAGATGAATGATAATCATCTACAAAAATAATTGTTGTAATACCACAATATTGTGTGTAATACTAGAATAATGTTGTGTACAAAAAGTTGTGTTTAATAAAATTTATTGTTGTGGATGATCTCCAGGTAATCTTTCGGGGGTCTCCATGCAAATAGCTTGAAAAATGATAGAGGAAAATTTGAATTCAGTTACCTTTCTTCATTTTAGGTATTATTGAAACGTGATAATCTTCTCATCAGATTGGATGAGTTCTCTACAGCATTACTGACAAGGAGCACCCCCTCACAGGGGAGAGACTTTTATCAAGGCCACCTGCTGGTACATTTCATGGTACATTTCACTGGTACATTTCACCTGCTGGTACATTTCACTGGTAAATGTCGTCAATACGACATCTAGTGTAGCATTGGGAACAGTCCAGTAGGTCCACACACTCCTCAATAGACTTGTCCCATACTAGACACAGCATACACTGTGCGCAAAAATCAACTCTGTAAAGATCAATTAATATACATGAGTAAATTACAAAATGGGATTCTATGATCTCCATTAGCAAACTTTCTATCGTTTATACAATTAAAAACTTATTATATGTAATTTTCTACATCAGTGATAGCCAAACCGTGGATAGCGAACAAAGAGTAGCTCGCGGTTAGCCGATCTAGACTTGTTATTCAGAGTCCCTGCTATACTTGTCACTACGCTGGATTTGTGCTATAGACGAAAGCGAATTCAAGCAAAAACAAAAGACTTTCATTCGGAATGGGAACCCGATTACTTCTTCATCTACGTAGAGGACTGTTAACTGTGCTGCAAGTGCATCAGTTGGGAAAAAGGGAATTACTATCTACATTTCAAATTTTTTTGTAATGTACAATTGCATTTCAATTTATTTTTCTTGTGAACAGTTTCATTAAAATTTTTTTCACATTTAATAGAAGTGTTGGTTTCTAGACGAGTGTTAAAAAATGTTATGATTTGGAAAGAACACCATTTTTCTGTCTCCGTTTTTTGGTAGCTCACAGTTTGATTGAAAACGGAATGGTTTCTCACAAGCTTCATAAGTTTGGCGACCACTGCTCTACACCAAAATTATGAAAAATTAAAAATACAAGTACTTAGAAACCCATATATTGCCCCCATATTTCTCCAAAACACAACATGACAAGCATGAACGCCATGGATTTCACCTTCATTATCTGTTATTCGGAAAGACGCACTGGAGGTCAAGCAAGAATTGTACGGATGTCAAACCCAATTTGCAGCTGAATATTGACTTGTGGCTTATTGGCGTTAACGTTATTTAATCTCCCCAATACCGTTTTATGATCTACAGACACTTATAAATGAAACCTTCAAATATTAGTTCATTTTCTTAGTCAAACAATCAATGTTTTGAATGTATTCCAAAAACGAATGAAGTAATGAAGAGAAAAAATGATAGGATTTTGTACTAGTCGTAAAAAACAATTAGCGAATTTCAATGTCACGAATCTTATGAACAACGTTCTGCTTTTACAAAAGAGAAAGGTCATCACCAGATAAATTAGTGCTGCTACATGATAATAATATTTTTTACTGGCTTTAACCTCAACTACATGCCCGGATACAATTATGGAAAAAATAAGCAATACGTCAAACCAATTACAATACAGTTACTCAAGAGATGCTACATAATGTCAGATTGATCGGTGAGAATCAATTTTCGAGGAAATCAGTTGAACGGTTTAGTTGCCTACGTTGTTCACAGACGGACAGACGTTTTGCTTTCAATTGTTTTTTGTGGTATCAAGGGCCCACAAAACACGAATTCTGGCTACACAACATGTTAGAGGACTTTTCTAAATTGATATAGATTCATGGTTCTCAACACCCATTCTACCATACATTTTCAATTCTCTTGGCAACTGGATATAAAATGGCGTTATCGGTGGAAGAATCTATATCTAGGGACCGCCAGAAGTTAGCCCTCACGGCAACCTCCCCACTCAATGCTTGGGTCTAGGGCCACTCTGCTAGCTCAGAGCTACTAGCTATCCGGGCCAGTACCGGAGTCAATATCGTATTTATGCCAACACGCCACTCACATGCGCCGGGACACCAAGTCCCTCCTCTATGCCCAGAGTATTGGGTCACTGTCACGGCGAAGCCAAGAGCCGAACTGGGGGCCACCCAAACTAAAGCCCGGGCGGCTCGGGGCCCCCATCCCGTCTCACCACTGCCTACACCTTTAGGCTAACAACCTGGGTGGAGCCGTAACCAACGCAACCTGGCAGTTGGTAATTTGTCCGCAGGGCTTGTAAATGTGGATTCCAAATCACCCAGCTTCCTAAGGAGCATATCTAGGGAGAACCGGTGCCTCTACAACACTGCGCAAAATGTGGGCTGTTCCAAATAAAGCAATTTGTTGCAGTTCCCAGTCTTTTGAATGACCTGGAAGTTTATCCAAGTTCTTACCCAAATGTTGCGGAACAAATCCCAGAGCTCCGATAACTATCGGGACGACCTGTACTTTTACGCCCCACATTCGGCTGATCTCGATTTTCAAACTCTCGTATTTAAGACATTTCTCTGCCTCGTTGGTATCGACGTTTTCATCGCAAGGTATAGCAAGGCATCTTTAGGCTAACGACCTGGGACCGGCGCTACTCTGTGCATACGGACTCAAGCTGGGCGTATGGCAAAGCGACACTTTCCGATCAACAAACAGCGGTGGTGAATGCGAATGAACTGCGAAACAAACGCCGCTCGCCCCTCACCGCCCTCTGGGCAGTTTCGTGCGCGCGGAATGCGAGAGTCGCTGAGGTTAATTGGGTTGTGATTGGTTGTTCTTGAAATCGTGAGTGGGGTAAAGGGTTTTCTGATATGAAATTGTTTGATCCAAGAATTGCTTTGTGGAGATTAAAGTTGATGTTGAGGCTTGAGGCAGCATTGAGCAATTTGGCTGGTTGTTGGCGCCGCTGGGGAAGTTATCATAGGGGCGGCGCGAGTGACAACCGGTTGCGCTGTTTGAGTTGGGAAGCCCCCGTCGCCACGCGGGAGTCGAAGGGGGACCTCGGAATGCGCCGAACCAGAGCACTTGACGCCTGGCGAGGGCCACTCGCCGTCAAAATGCGTCCACTGCCTGTGCATTCAAACAGATATTTTTAATTTTTTTTTGGATTCCAGCATTATAAACAATCTTTTCTGTTGCAAGATATCGTTCATAATCAGGCGTTTTACGCCACAAATGATGACGTATTAGATGTTAACGGTTCGAATGATTGCGTCATCACACATTCAGCCAATCGCAGCGAGAGAATCGGGGGGAGGTAGAGGTAAACAGAACAGCCGACCACAGTTTTCTTGCACAGATGTCAAAAACCCGAGACATCACAGGAAAGTTATTCGCAAATTTAAGTTTCATTTTCTTGTAAATTTATAATGCTGTCATACAAAAAAATAGTGTATGCAATTCGTTTATAATGTTGTTTTATTGCATTCGTACAAATTTGTCAAGTCGCTCGTAACGTGGCTCGTTTTCAAAACATGTACACATGCAATAAAGCTTAACATTATAAACTAATTTAGTTTAGTTTTAGTTTTAACTGCATAAACTACAATTTTTTAACATTTGTTGCGTCTTTGCGCAGCGCGTCTCGAAAGCCCTTGTTTGGGCGTTGAGCGCGGACTCATCTTCCATCACTTTATCAGCGCTCTCTTCACTCTCCATGGCTCTATATTATATTGTCGCGTCTCGTCAGTTGTCGAGAGGACCGCCAGGTAGCATCGCGCGCCCCGGCGTCACTGCCCATATTTTCATATGAAGTGCGCGAAATCGGTGTTTGGTTTTCATGTTCGAGACCCGACAAAGGTGGGTAAGAGTATTAACTGATGTCACTCCAGTGCCTTGGTCCGGCAGGTCCTAGCTCCGAGTCCCGACGGCGACAGGATTTTCGGCAGTAGCTTGTCAGCTAGGTCGAATTCAGCCACTGGCTGGAGGAGAATTCTAGCGGCCGGCTGCTCTGTTCGGTAGTTTTCCGTGATTTTTACAATCAATATCATGCGAATGCCGGAGCAGTACCCTCACAAACGGGCCACGGACCGTTTCTCAGGTCAGCGCGCGATCTTTTCTTTCTCTTCATTTTCTCCTATCTTCACTCGTAAAGAGTGCATGACTTGGGAGTTATTCGTAAGCCAGTGTAAGTAGAAGATAAAGAAAGCTCTTCGAGAATTAAGGAAGGAGAATAAGGAACCGTAACTCGAGAATGGGAGAGGTCAACTAGAACCCATTGAGGCGCATGGGTGTCATTTGAGAACGAATATTTCCGGTCAACTCAAATTTGATTCTTTTCCACTCATTTGCGAAATTTATTTCTTCAACAGACGTAGACGTCTAAAAGGAGAATGAAATGGGAATAATTTTAAGGATAAGGAAGCGCAACTTGAGTTATGGTAGGGAAATTGAAGAATTGTCCTCTATTGACTTCTAACGCTTCGTTAAAACTATTTCTTACCACTACATTCTCAGCCGTCATTTTTATAAGCAAACATTGTTATGTATTTATTCGTAGTTTATCATGAATGGACTAACTGATCTAAGATATATGTACAATCATTTTCACATATAACTTGAATATTCATAAAGCAACTGTTTTAGTCTATTATTTCATTCAGGTTTATAAATGTACGTAATAATTAGTTGTACTATTATTATTATTATCATTGTTATCATTATTATTATTAAAAGATTAAGAAGGTGCCACTACAGAATTAAGGAATTACAACTTCAAGAATCAGAATGAATCAAGAGATATAGAGTAAGTTAAGTTCCCGACAATGGGTATTTTCAATGTTATCTAAGAAACTGAATCAGATGGAACCGCCTGGATGAGAAGTGTACACCCTTTGTAGATTTTTTGTTTGTTATTAGTACTTGGATTCCAATAAACACATAATTGCAGCAGGCAGTATTCCTAAGCTATACAAAAAGTTATAACAACGTTCAGTGAAGAGAAATCGTGGGGCTCTTGCCTTTCTGTTCTTGAACCGTTAAATTTCTGACACTTCGTACGCACACACGAAAAGTTATGACAATGCTGCTTGAGAAACGAGTTTGTATACTCTCGTATACTAAAGAACCAAAAGTTGGCAGAAATATTCCATGACTTCGTCATGAACTAAGAATTATTAACTAAGTTCCAAATATTACATGTTGCACTATCTGTCAAATGATGAGTGTTGTACATTGGGGTTATTTTTGTTAATTTTTTTGTTGGGCATAGGGCAGCTTAACATTAAGATTGTTGTTTTAACATAGAAATTGGTTTCTAAAGAATACTATGTTTTGCTCAATTACCTTTTGACGTTTCATCACACAAATTCACTCACTCCATGAAACATTTATGATCTAAAAAATGGGTTGGTGTACGGTTTCACACGATATTTATTATTTGTCTTCGTCAATAATGAAAAAACCCGAAGGAATTTGATGTATTCAGGAAACGTCCTTTTGAACCACTACTGTATTTGGTTACATAATAAATATAGACATGTACTTATAGATTGAAATGCCAATTATGTTATTCCAATTAAGCTGACAGAATAAGAAACAAGAGGCATGTTTTAGAGACCAATTCGAAGTGACAACTCTTAAAATCAGGACATGCCATCTCAAGGTCACCTGGTGAAGCTTTCCCAACAATTGTGACACAAATCGGATAAAATTTAGAGTAGTAAATTATGCCCATTCTCTAATTAGAACGTAGCATCGTAATTCAACTGGTTTGCACTGGCGATAGTCCATCTTTGCGGAAATCCACCCACATGTATTGACTCATGACAAAGAAATTGACACGACGTTTCTCTCTCTCAATTCTAATTTAAAAGACGCTCGAATCCATTCATAATATTTAATTACATGTATCCGCTCGAGATGAATAATGTCGCCATTTTTGTGCAGTTGACGGAACGAGTATAAGAACACTGTGATGAAATAAGATCGATAAATCAGCTGTTGCCTGCCTCTCCGTAAGAATAGTGACAGGTAACATGCTGCACAACTTCGCAATCTTCTGATGATGTCATTTGTAATGTTTGAAGTACCAGCTCTGAGGTACCACATGTTAGAAATGAGACCTACAGTTCAAAAATGTGTGAAAACGACATAAAAGTAGGCAAGTACTATATAATATGAAAATCATCATGAATCGTCTGGTTTTCTCTGGGAAATCCGTCAAAAACAGCTGTACCTTCTCTTGAGAAGAAACAAATAGTTACAGTGACAGCAATATCTGTAAGCATTAAAGCATAAATCTTGTTGTTTGGAACACTAATACAGTAATCCCTCAGCATTCGCGAGGGTTAGGTTCCTAAAAAGCATCGCGAATGTTAAATCCGCGAATGTTGAGTCCATCTTTCAATGAAGAAGGGTGGGTTAGGTTCCTGGATATAGAAAAATTTATTTAAAAAAGAAAGAAAAAAATCTGACAATCAATTGTAGCAGAACTGTGTAATCGTTACTATAAGCATTTGGTTATTTTTAGTTTCATCACCTCCCCATTCTTCTAATATTCATATATGGAAGAGTTGCAGGTTATATTTCTCTCTTAGATTTCGTTGTTATTTCCATAAAAATCTGTTGATTGTGTAAATTAACTTTGAATTTATTTATGGAGTTATATATAACGACGTACACGTCGACTAGCGGGGTTTTCCCCTCAACCACGTATCTCCCACCAGCGAGGCACCGCCCCAGCCGGGACAAGCTGTAAGCTCCCGACCGGTCTCCCGGCATGTGTGGTAGTGTAGTGCATGTTAGTGTAAATGTGTGTGTAAGAGAAGAGGATAGGGCAAGGAAAAGGAAAGAAAGATCGCGCGCGGTCCGTGGCCCGTTTGTTAGGGTACTGCTCAGGCATTCGCCTGGTGTTGATCGGAGAAACCACGGTAAACTACCGATAAGAGCAGCCGGCCGCTAGAATTCTCCTCCAGACAGCGACTAAATTCGACCTAGCTGAAACGCTAGTGTCGAAAATCCTGCCTAGAACCTCCCGGTTAGAGGGACTGCAGTGACATCAGGTTGATCCTCTGAGCCATCTCTCCCGGTGACAAGCTTTAAACTCCGGACCGATCTCCTGGCATGTTACTGTAAGTGTGTGTGTGTGCGAGGGGTGAGGATAGGACAAGGGAGAGGAAGGAAAGATCGTGCGCGGTCCGTGGCCCGTTTGTTATTGCACTGCTCCGGCATTCGCCTGGTACTGATAGGAGAGACCATGGGAAACTACCGATCAGAGAAGCCGGCCGCAATAATTCTCGTCCAGACAGCGGCAGCTTTCGACCTAGCCATTCATGTAGCTAGTGTCGAAAATCCTGCCAGCTGATCCGCTCGCCTGGTTTAAGCTGATCACGATAACTTCTGGAGCACCATGTTTCGCTTACCAGTTTTCCGAGACGGTCGTAGGTTCGTGCATTAGCACCTAATGTTTATTAAACAGTTATTCTGAGTGCGAATACACGGTTCTTGATTGAAACCTCGTCTCTCGTAGGGCATTACTCATTTGCGCGTTCTGCATGTTTATGGGCGCCCAGTGCGACGGCGAACATTTTATGTTACACAAGACTTTCGTATTGTGAATGAGAAATTGTTCATCAAACTTGATGACAATCAATCGGAAAGATTTAATTCAATATCAGATTCATAGTTGTAGAGTCTATTCTCTTCCTTTGCTGTACATGCAAAAAATTCTACGTTTCTTTATGGTTCAATATATTTGTGGTCACGGGGTGAAAGTTATTAAGTCAATTTTTGGCTAAATTGGTTTAAATACTGACACTATAAGTTAAGCATCTATATTTTATTTTAGTAAAACGACCGAATTCAAATGTTACCTCCTTGACGACAAAAAATAGCATTGAGCACAGAAAAAAAGCGTTGGCTCAATAACCTAACCCTTGTTTTCTCCAAACTAAGATTTTTGACTTTAGAACTTTTACATTAGAAGGAGGTTCTAGGTGCGGTCACAGTCAACCTCGACCATAGAGGGCTCGGAGCTATCGAAGAGATATATGCAATATAGCGATCGGAGTGATTCCATGGAACTGTCGGGGAGATGGTGGGAGGACATGGCTATGAAAGCAATCAAGATATTTCACGCAGATTCTAAGAGCGATCACAGACAATCAACACCTGGAAGGTGTTAGAGCTATCTGAGACATACATGCAATAGAACGATCCAAGTGTTTGTTTAGGGCCGACAGGGCAGTGACATGACGATCGGGATGATAGGGCAATCAGAGCAATTACGAGATTGCAAGAATATTCTAAGAGCGATTGCAGAAAATCAATAATCCTTAGAGCAATCCGTGAGATACAGGCGATAGAACGATTAGGGTGTTTGTGTAGGACCGACAGAGCAATGACATGATGTTCGGGAGGCCAGGGCTATCAGAGCAGTCAAGACATTGCAAGAATATTCCAAGAGCGATCGCACGCAATCAACACGTTAGAGCAATGGGTGAGATACAGGCGATAGAACGAACAGTGTTGGTTCAGGGGATGATGCAGTGATCGGAGCGATAGGGCAATCAGAAAGACATTTCAGGCAGATTCAGGGAGCGATCACAGACAATCAACACCTTGCAAGTTTTCGATCAATCGGCCGATCGGCGCGTCGGGGTGACCCGTGCGATAGGGGCGATCCGAGGGGCGGCGGGGCGGGGAGGGGCGTGGCGAAGTGGGGCGAGACGGATCGGAGCTGGGGGGAGGGGCGGGGCGCAGCGGGGCGGGGCGGGGTGGAGCGGGGCGGGGCGGGGCGGGGCGAAGCTGGGCGGGGCGGGGCGAAGCGGGGAGGGGCGCAGCGGGGCGGGGCGGGGGCGGAGCGGGGCGGGGCGGAGTGGGGCGGAGCTGGGCGGGGCGGGGCGGGGCGGTCGGGGGCGACGGGCGTGACTTGCGCGCACCGTGTGGGCGGCGGCGGCAGCTAATGTTTATTAAATACCTGCCCCTCCGCTCCCGGCGCTGGGCCATTGATGTGTCAGGCAGCGAACATCTGTAATTTTCATTACGAGGCCCCCGACATTCCTGCGCCCGGCAATTAGCCACGCATTTGCATTTAGATGCCCCGCCAGCCCCGCTCGGCTCGTGCTCTCGCCCCTCGCCCGCCCGCCCGCCCGCCCGCCCGCCCGCCCCCGCCCGCCCGCCCGCCCGCCCGCCCGCCCGCCCGCCCGCCCGCCCGCTCGCGGATAGAACAAGGAAAAGGATGGAAAGATAGCGAACGGTCCGTGGCCCGTTTGTTAGGGTACTGCTCCGGCATCCGCCTGGTTTGGATCGGAGAAACCACGGAAAAAAACTACCGATCAGAGCAGCCGGCCGGTAGTATTCTCGTCCAGGCAACATAAAGTTCAACACACCTACGTATCTAGTGTCGAATATCCTACCACCGTCGGGACTCGAACTCCAGGACATCAGAGACATTGCAATGACATCAGTTGATGCCCTGAGTCCCACCTCCCGGTAACATCTGCCGTTGACCTTCCCGTCGGCTGACATCACCCTCCCAGCGAACACGATCTCTATACTGCGATTTTTCTAAGAGCGACTCTCAAGGAAACTCAAATCCCATCTTCGCGATGGAATACGTCACGGCATTTCGCGTCTTTTCTCGGTCTTGCCGGTGGAAGTCGCATGATCGCAAGCACTGCTTCATACGGTCGCGATTGTGCGAAATCTAGCGGAACGACTGAGAAAGACGCGAAATGCCGTGACATATTCCATCGCGAAGATGGGATTTGAGTTTCCTTGAGAGTCGCTCTTAGAAAAATCGCAGTATACGTGCCCAACATGTGTATGTATGTACTTGGCGCGACAGTCCGTGAACGAGCTCAGACCTACCGGAGACGTCCCCGCCTCGCGGCCGTGGGTTAAGGGGGTACGTGCGGTTAACATGAAGACATCCCCACGCCGTATTCCGGTCTTCTCAACCTCAAAAGTGAATTTTCGCATCGTCACAGAGCAACGTACACTGGGACACTGCAAGTCTATAGCCTTGCCTACAGTCTGTGGTCACGCACACGCACTGTAGTCTTGCCTCGACCGGGAATCGAACCCGGGGTCGCCTAGTGGAAAGCGAGCACGCTGACCAAGTGCTAGCCGCGAGGCTCCCAAGATGTGAGGAGTAAATTTAATTGTAAGTGTGTGTACGTAAGGAGTAATGATAGGACAAAAAACAGATATGTAGCGGATGGTGTAGTGAATGCTGCGTCTTAACACAGAACAGACTCCCTAGAATTCTTCTTTAGACAATCGCTTAACCCTTCGACTACTGAGGTATTTTTCCCACGTCGAATACCCAGGGAAAGTTCAATATAGATTTAATGTTTTACCGTAAATGTTGTAATATTATTTTGGATACGCAGCTTAAACATTATTTTGATGTATTAAGAAAATATTTAGCGATTTTAACAAGATATTTTACATGCATGTCTTCGTCTATGACGACGTCTCGAAGGTCAAATCATCCCCATTTTTAAAACAAATTGTACTATTCGTATTTTCTCTTTCAAATGATACTCTTCAACAATTTCTGAACTGATGTATGTGCCATCATTCACGATTTCTTCGTCTTCATCACAAATAATACCGTCAACTTCGTCTATAACATCTACATTTTCTTCATCACTGTCATAAAACAATCTACACTTCACGATCTTCTTCACATAAATTGTTTGGATTGTGAATACTTAATAACTTTTCAAGACTATAATACTTCGACATGTTTACATGTAATGCACAAGTAGTACAATAGTAACACTTTCTAGACGTGCCCACAACACCACGTCCAATCTCCCGCTGATAATATAACTTCAACCCACGTCATCAAATCCGAACGTCCTATACCATTGGGGATAAGGTAGTAACCCCAGGTACAATTGCAAACCCTGAAATAACTACAGGTAAAACCCAGTTTTTTCCAACTAGACATTTCAGCTAGATAAGTAAAAAATTTGGAGCCGTTTTTGAGAAAATGTTGAAAATCCCCGGGGGGCTTCATATAAAGTACCCCCAAATTTTGAAGAATCTTTTTCAAAATCTCAAAGCTTTGACTAGAATCAGATCGACTAGGTAATATCCATTTTGGAAGAAATCGTACATCTGGTTTAGGCGCTAGCAGTGTTCACAGACGGACAGACAGACGGACGGACGGACAGACGGGCGTTTTCCTTTCAATTGGGTTTTCGGTATCAATGACGTAGAAAACAGGGTTTCTGGCTGTATCACGTGTTAGGGGATTTTTTTTCTTTAATTTAGCAACTGGTTTTATTCACTTCTTCGTTTTCACGGCCCGGCAATTAATTTTCTTCCGCCGAAAATTGGCCATTTTTTCGCGCAGCATTTCATAACTTTCCCTATACTACGTATATCACTCCGTGTATACGTACGTATACGGGAAAGTAAAAACAACTTCACAAGATATCAGAATTGTAAAAAATGTATAAGATGTAAAAAAATAGAATATGCGTTGGGGTAACTCAGTTACCCCCCTCGGCATCAGAAGGGTTAAAGGTTGGTGTCGAACCCGCGCTTTTTGATTGGAAGCGGCCAGCGTGCGTGGAGCGCCGGCGGCAGCGGTGGCTCTGGTGTGAAGCGAGCCGGCTGGCCGGGCCGCCTGTCGCCTCGGCAGCGAGTCCGCGCCCTCCGTGACTCGCCCGTTGAGCTCTCCGTCAACCGCCTGTCAACTGCCTCTCCCTCTCCGAGAGATCGTTTCGTCCTCCCTCTCCCTCCCACTCCGCTCTTCAGCCTCACTCGCGGCTAGTTTCAGGCGCCCGTTCCCTCTCCTCCTCTGATGTACTTCTAGCGGCGTAGCTAGGGGGGCAGGGGAGCAGCGCGCCCCGGGTGACACCATTCTAGGGGGAACAGCAATTAAATTATTTTATTGTTGGAATTATATAATTTAAATCATTTACTTACAAATTGTGTGTATTAATAGTTACTTTTCTTAGTTTTACTAGTTTGAAAATTTTATTGTTGGAATTATATAATTTTTATGGTTTAGTCAAAAATTATTTATATTAATTTAATAACCTTACATTTAAATCCTAAGCATAGATTATGATTTAACGGCAATTATTCTTAAGTTCATATAATGTATTAATATATTATACATAACTATCATGTGCAAATATGTTTGTATTTTCAATGAAATAATGTATAATCAATGCAGCAATAGATATTTTTATACTTAATTTATGGCGTGACACCAACTGAAGCTACGCCCCTGCTCACACCAGCTGAGGTGCTCAGAACAACAACTGATGTCACTGCAATGTCTCTGACCGGAAGTTCCTAGGGTTCGAGTCCCGATGGTAGAAAGATTTTCAAGTTTTTATTCATTGCCTGTCGTAAGTGCATAAAGAAAAAGTTCTATTTATTATTGACAATCATGTAAAAATCCAGTTTCGTTTATTTCATAAAATTTAGTTGACGTTCCTTCTACTGTTCGTCTCCACCATCTCTGAATCGTCGTACGAACATCAACTGAATTTTATGAATTAAACGAAACTCGATTTTCACATTATTGTCTATAATAAATGGAATCGTTTTTATGTGGCAAGATTTTCCTCGGTACGGAGGGCACTTGATAAGTTTTCTACCTAACCAAGTTACCGACTTTTGAGCGGGGCGCGCATGACGTTACAAGTTCAGACATGTCTGAACATGCTTTCTTCCAAGTTTCAGACCATTTCGCTCACAAGTCGCAGAGAAATCGGTTGCCAATTGTAGTGCTGTGCGAAATAGTCATGGATCAGGCGAAGTTGGAGCACCGAGCTGTCATCAAATTTCTCACGAAGGAAGGCACCGGGCCCAAAGATATCCATTCACGGATGCTGGCAGTGTTTGGTGATAGTGCACCTTCCTATTTCCAGGTGAAGTACTGGTCTAAGCAGTTTAAATGGGGCAGAAAATCAATCGAAGACGATCCGCGCTCTGGCAGACCTGTGGAAGTGACTTCTTCGGAAATGTGTAAGAAAATAGAAGATTTTGTAATGCATGATAGACGTGTCAAAGTGGCAACAATAGCTAGAGAGTTCGAAGTGTCTGAGCCAACAGTTTTTGAGCATTCTTCATGAACGTTTAGGCATGTCAAAAGTTTGTTCAAGATGGGTGCCCAGAATGCTCACTCCTCTCCATAAGCAGTGGCGAGTGGAAATGTGCGAGGAGAATTTGAGACTTTTTGAGTCGGATCCGGACAACTATATCGCTCAAATCGTCACGGGAGATGAAACATGGGTACATTTTTGGGATCCTGAAACAAAACCAGAATCAATGCAGTGGAAGCATAAGGGTTCTCCAACTCCGAAAAAGTTTCGGACGCAACCATCTGCAGGCAAACTCATGGCCACCGTTTTTTGGGATTCACAGGGCATTTTGCTTATAGAGTTCATGGAAAACAAGAAAACAATTACTGGTGAGTCCTATGCTAACACTCTTCTCAATTTGAGGAATGCCATAAAGGAGAAGCGTCGTGGGAAGCTGTCTAAAGGGGTGCTCCTTCTTCACGACAACGCGCCCGTGCACAAGTCCCGGAAATCAATTGCTGCAATTAGGGACTGTGGCTTTGAAGAATTAAACCACCCACCCTACAGTCCAGATTTAGCCCCCAGTGACTATTTTCTGTTCAGAAATCTAAAAAAAAACTTGCGTGGTCGTCGATTTGTGTCCAATGAACATGTGAAGAGTGCTGTAAATGAGTACTTTGAAGGACAGGAAAATAATTTTTATTTTTCTGGAATATCATCCTTGATTGAAAAGTGGAGAAAGTGTATTGAACTCGAAGGGCATTATATTGAAAAGAAATAATAAATTTTCAATCTATCTCAGTTATTTCTTACTTAGGTAGAAAACTTATCTAGTGCCCCTCGTAACTTCATAGCTGGGTGGAGTCAGTCGCTGTCTGGAAGAGAATTCTAGCGGCCGGCTGCTCTGATCGGTGGTTTTCCGTGGTTTCTCCGATCAACACCAGGCAAATGCCGGGGCAGTACCTTAACAAACGGGCCACGGACCGCGCCCGATCTTTCCTTTCTCTTCCTTATCCTACCTTCACCTATTTCTCACACGCAATTACACATGCATGCACTACACTATCACACATGCCGGAAGAATATATCACTTGGGTGACAAAATAGGCGATTTAACGTTAGTTAAGAGGCTTCATTTAGGCTTGAGAATTTTTACTTGCAGTACATCTACAAGATGGGACAGCCGGCATTATGACTCCTCCGAAGGAAGGCGTACGAAGGACATTTTGGCAAGTCGCCTATCTAGCTGGTGTGGCAAAGGACAAGAACTCTAAGTCCTTCCGCTGAGTGTTGCTACAGATTGTCAGGGATTCCCGACGCGTCGACCAAAGGCATTGGTTCCCTAAGTGTAATCCATTTTTAAGCGAGAACAGTGATCTTCCCTGCTTGAATGCGAGATTCGGCGCTGACTTACCGTCGATTAGGTATCTCCCACCAGCGGAGTTTTCTCCAACTAGGTATCTCTCATCAGCGGAGCACCGCTGCAGCCGAGACAAGCTCTAAGCTCCGGACCGATCTCTCGGCATATGTGGGAGTGTAGTGTATGTTAGTGTGTGTGTAAGTGGAGAGGATACGACAAGGAAGAGGAAGGAAAGATCGCGCGCGGTCCGTGGCCCGTTTGTTAGGGTACTGCCCCGGTATTTGCCTGGTGATTGGAGAAACCACGGAAAACTATCGATCAGAGTAGCCGACCGCTAGAATTCGTCTGTAGACAGCGGATGCATTCGACCCACTTATACTGTGATTTTTCTAACTCCGCCTCTCAAGGCCCGTCTTCACAATAGAATATGTCACGGTATTTCGCGACGCTAGGTATCGCATGACGGCGACCGTATCAAGCAGTACTTGCGATCACGCCACTCCTAGCTGCAGGATCGAGAAAGACGCGAAACGCCGTGTGATATTCCATCGTGGGCAAAGGGATCGAGAGGCAGACTTAGAAAAATCGCACTGTAGCTACCTGGTGTCGCAATCCGCCACCGCCTGGACACGAACTCTCGACCTGTGCAGCAGCAGAGGCCGCATAGTTCCCGCATCCCGTCCAACGCTCCCATCAGCCCCTGTCGCATCGCGCTCCACCCCACCCACCCCACCGCCCCTCGCTCCGGATGGCGGGTAATTTAATTACGGCTCGTAATTGGCGTTTATAAGAACGTTGATTGGGCGAGCGGGCGGGGAGGGGGGCGGAGAAGGCAAAAACGGGCCTCCGACTAATGCGCTATGTGGCCTCGAGTAATGAAGAGGTTCACAGGCATCGCGGGACGTGTGGAAATTTCGAAGGTGATGAATAGGGCCCGGATGTTTGTGACCTAAAAATGTTAGAAAAATGCAAGCATTTATGACCTAAAAAATATGACCGTAAGTATGAGTTAAAAATGTTTTGATTGCATTTTCGAAACCTTCAAAATCTTTCCGCTGTTTATTGCACTTGCAAGACAATTGCACTTGCGAAAGTTATGAAATAAATTTTATAGAAGCGGTTGACCTTGGCAGAAACCTGACAAAAACTAAACATGTCAGAAATATGCAAGCATTTATGACCTAAAAAATATGACCGTAAGTATGAGTTAAAATGTTTTGATTGCATTTTCGAAACCTTCAAAATCTTTCCGCTGTTTATTGCACTTGCAAGACAATTGCACTTGCGAAAGTTATGAAATAAATTTTATAGAAGAGGTTGACCTTGGCAGAAACCTAACAAAAACTAAACATGTCAGAAATATGCAAGCATTTATGACCTAAAAAATATGACCGTAAGTATGAGTTAAAAATGTTTTGACTGCATTTTCGAAACCAAAATCTGTCCGCTGTTTAAGTAACCATTCACAATTCACACCTTCTTCTTTGGTGACCCGTGAAGACAATTGTACTTGCGAAAGTTATGAAATAAATTTTATAGAAGCGGTTGACCATGGCACAAAACCTGACAAAACTAAACTAACACTTCCTTCGCATCTGGAACTTTCTACGATTTCTTTTTCTGCGTCCCCTCCTACTACCGACTACGTTAGCTTACCCTCCTAATTGACATATGTATTTACAGGAAAGACAGGCGATCACATACAAGAAAAAAATTGTAAAAACTAGAAAACAATTAGAAGATGTGAAAAATATCTTTGAGACGACTGCAAGCAACTATGCGGAAATGGAATCCAAAAGACAAAAATGTGACAAAAAATACGAAAACTCATGAGAAAATGTAACCATAATATGAAAAATTAAAATAAAATGACCGAAGGTTCATAAAAGCCAAAATATGACATTGCACAAAACATAAAAATTGCATAATTTTAGTCACTGTAGATAAAATTATGCTTATCTTACATTTTCCATGGAAATAACGCAAAGAAAAAAATATATGGTATGTCATAAACATCCGGACACGTGATGAAGAACCGAAAGATCGTCCGATCGCGCGTTGCGGGTCCAGAAATGATTTACTCGTTTTGCGTGCGGGTGCGGTGAGCTCAGTTGCCTGCGCACGCCCATCCATCAATTCGTCGAATTTTCGCGGGAAGACAAATGACGCACGGGCTTTGCTGAAGTGTTGCGGGACAAGCTGTGTCGTTTAAATGCACACCGCAAGAAGTAGCTACTGGCGTGGATTCATGAAGTACTTGCGGGTAGGAGATGCTAAAACCGCTTATTGGAGGAACCTGCTACGAAGAACATGGATTTCTATGTCTATTTTAAAAGGTTCTTGAACAATTAGCTATTAAGGAAAAATAATCGTATTTTTCTTTACTTCACACCATACAATCATAATTGTTTAGACTACATTCCCGTGCAACGGTGTGAAAATACCCAGATGTAAAGTAACAAAAATGTTTTAATAATTATATCTCATTGTGTAGAAAATGGCACAAAAGACGGATAAAGGCTTTGGAATGCTTTCAAAACTCTATGATACAGCGTGCCAAAGTTGTTATGAAACTAGTAGTGCTAAAATGACACGTTCTTTCTCGCTCGTAATATCACGCAAAATTACGCGAAAATTACTCGAATTTTCGAAAAATTGTGCATGACCTTATTTCAAAATATATCTTTAAGGATCAGATTTCATTCAGGCAAAAAATTCTCAATATTCATAATTGTAGCTGTAGGAAGACGGCGAAACAATTTTGAAATTTTACAACTTTGGAAAAAGCAGAGTTTTTAACGAACATGACAACAGCACCATTCTCTTAAACATATTTCATGCTATCCGACAACAAAACAGTCCAAAACGGTCGAGCCATTTGTTTCAAAATGTTGACAATGTCCCAGGAGCTTCATGTAAAGTACCCCCAAAGTTAAAATATCAGTTTCAAATTAAAGGGGTTACGAGATCAGTCAGATCGATCGGGGAATATAAATTTTGGAGTAAATCGGCTGAACGGTTTAGCCGCTAGCGTTGTTCACTGACGGACAGACGGGTGGACGGACGGACGGACGGACGGACGGACGGACGGACGGACGGACGGACGGACGGACGGACGGACCCTGGGCCAGGGACCTGAAATAAAAGTTTTCTGTCGAAAATTTGCCGTTTTTTTCGCGCAGCATTACATAACTTTCTCTCCACTGCATATACCTTAGAGAGAAATTAAATGGGATGATGACATAAGAGAACATATGTGGATAATAATATCTGGATACATTTCATTATCATGTGATTTTTTTCGAATAATCACAAAATATTAGTTGAATGAATATGATGTGTAGATCTCTTCGATATTCGAAGTATAAAGACACAGATAATCAAACAATAAAAATAAAGACATTAATAATAGACATAGACCGAAACTATGGCACAACTTCCCAATTTAGAAAATGAGAATAAAATCAAATTGCCACAATTCAATTGAAATATTCGGGAGAACCACTTATCAGCATTCAATGCAACAACTTGCAAGGTTCGCGAATAAATGAAATGGTACATTAATCACAAGGAATAAGAAAATTAAATCAAGGAATGATATAGTGGATTGGGGTCTGGAACACTTCAGCAGACGAGGAAAATAAAAGAAGTAACTAATATCTGCCATTGTGAATTTGTAATTGAAAAAAAAGTAGCCCGGAGACAGGTGGTTTTGTACGTTCAGCATTTCCTGCCTCATCGCGCGTCTGAATCGATGTTGCGCGCTCTCACAATAGAAAATGCTAAATTGTCCTTGATTCCTGCCCTTCATAATGAAAGAAATGCGATGCCAATCACTTGAGGAAAAGGACAGAGACATTGAATGGAGAGGAAGCTCGAACACAGTTGTATTAAAGGAATTAAACAAGTTTTATCCACTTTTTCGATACCAGACCCCTGCTATTAAGAGGTTTATGGCGAAAATTCCCCGTTTTCCGGCGCACGATTACATAAGTTTTTCTTCTTACGAAGTATTCGTAAGGCGATAAAGTAAAGAAAACAATACAAATAAAAATAGAACAGAATTATAAATTCTGAATAGAAAATCGTTTCAAAATATTAGACATACGATTAGAAGAAATAAAAATTACTGAAAACTATTGGAATTCATTTAAAAAAATTGAATCTATGTAACTGTCAGAAAGACAAGCGCTCAATAAGAAAATATCGATTATGTATATAAAATATAGCAATTTAGCAAGGTTATATTTTTTTATTAATAGCAAACACACGTTTAAAAATATTAGAATAAATTTCAAATATTTAGCAACTAGGTAATATATAGTTTGTAATATAAGTAAGGTAATAAATGTACGGTGAATACTAAGTTCAACGAGAAGTGGGGAAATGGAGAAGAATATAGAATAAGATTTTATGCAAAATTTGACTTCATTATTGTCTTAGGTTTCTCGCTCTATCTTTCGTTGAAGTCTTCATTAATTAAGAATATTTGCCTGTCATTGCGCGTAAAGTTATAAGGTGGCGAAGTGAAATAATGATACCAAAAATACTGTGAAATAGAACAACGCATGTTTATTTAAAAAAAGAACAATATCACTTGAAACCCAAAGAATTTGAGTGTGTTTTAGTCCTTTGAGAGGTATCTGTTCTGTAATTGATAATACAGGATGCATGTGACTTTATTTTGTTATCAGTTTACATGTTTAAAACATCAACCTAGGCCTGTGCCGTGATAGTGCCACGCAAAACAACTAGGGGTGCAAGCCCCTCCCTGAAAAACACAACACCATAACACCACTGTCGTCATGTCCGGATACTTTTGGTCATATGGTGTATAAATATAGGAGTGGGGGGGAAAGCATGTAGGCGCTGTGGGTGGAGCGCGGCGCAGCGGAGCGGGACGGAACGGGATAAAGTGGGGCGGAGCGGGGCGGGGCGAAGCGGGGCGGGACGGAGCGTGGCGGAGCAGGGCGGGGAGGAGCGGGTCCGAACGGGACAAAGTGGGGCGGAGCGGGGCGGGGCGGAGCGGGGCGGAGCGGAGCAGGGCGGGTCCGAACGGGACAAAGTGGGGCGGAGCGGGGCGGGGCGAAGCGGGGCGGGGCGGAGCGCGGCGGAGCAGGGCGGGGAGGAGCGGGTCCGAACGGGACAAAGTGGGGCGGAGCGGGGCGGGGCGGAGCGGGGCGGAGCGGAGCAGGGCGGGTCCGAACGGGACAAAGTGGGGCGGAGCGGGCGGGGCGAAGCGGGGCGGGGCGGAGCGCGGCGGAGCAGGGCGGGGAGGAGCGGGTCCGAACGGGACAAAGTGGGGCGGAGCGGGGCGGGGCGAAGCGGGGCGGGGCGGAGCGCGGCGGAGCGAGGAGTGAAGTGAAGCTGGGCGGGGTGGGTAGGAGCGGGTTGGAGGGAGTGGAGGGCGAAACCGGGCGATGGACACGGGACGTTAGACGAACTGGCGACGCGCTGAGAAAGGCCGCCTGGTAAAGCGACGCCGCTGGCGCCGCGGGCGGGCGCCAATTGAACCATCCGCTGGCGCCCATCGCGTCCCAGAGCCCACCCCGCGGGCCCGAGTTCGATTTCCGCCACTCATCGTCCCTTCGCGAGACTCCGCTCGCTCTCAGTGAAGGAAAACGGCACTTCGGGACGCGGATGCACATAGGATGTGCTCCAATTCACATCCTGTCATAAAGTTAAAGGTTCAAGAAAACAGAAAAAAAGAGTTAATAGCTAAAGAAAAAGTTTAAAAGTTAAGAAAGAAAAAAAAGAAAAAGAAGGAGGCATTTAATTTGGATCTGCAGTGTTGTGCTCCGCGAGGGACTAGTGTGGCGAGTGCGACGAGTGTGGATAATGGTGCAACTTCAAATATAATAATCTTTGTATTTAATCTTTATCATGTAGGATTTTTCACCTTCGAGCAGAACGCAGAACATAAGATTTCATGTATATTAATTCATAAGAACTCTCATGACAAATGTGACGAACTTCTAGCTCTAAAGGAGCCGAAATTGATCACTTTTACCCAATGAATATACTAAAATAAAATTTCATACAATAGTTTCTCGTATAATGCAAATGGTTCGGCAGTTTAATGAAATCTCCTTGACTGTGCCAGAACGAAACTATCTGTCGAACACTATCTTCAATCTATCCCCAAAAATACAGTTACTAAGAGAGATGACCTGAAGCTATGTAAAGTTATTGCGACCTATATGTTCTAAAACTCATCGTTGAATGGTTGTTAGTCATTCCCGGTGCGACAACGGCTAAAGTCATTACTCCCGTAAGTTCCGCCGCTGGATGGCGAAATCCGGCCAGCAGGGTTTCCCCTCAACCAGGTATTTCCCACCAGCGGGGCCCCAGCCGGGACAAGCTCTAAGCCCCCGACCTGTCTCCCAGGGTGTATAGTAGTGTAGTGCATGTCTGTGTGCGTGAAAGTACGAGGTAGGATAGGACAAGGAGAGGAGGGAACGATCACATGCGGTCGATGGCCCATTTGGTAGGTACTGCTCCGGCATTCGCCTGGTGTTCTGAGTGCGCAGAGCTCTCAGCAAGCAGTTGTAATCTTCTCGCTTCTATTACATGCCACTTATACTCAATGATTCACAGATGTCTACTGCAGTCGGATGCAGTGCAACCAGTCAGGTCGGCAGAATCAGTCGGCCGTTCGCGCCCGAACCTTTCTTCGGCCAAAAACGGTTCCACTCTGACCGTACACTTATACTCAATGATTTACAGATATACTTCGGTTTTTATTCCTTGGCGCACGGGGTGGTGTCAATAAATGGAATATTTCACGGTATTTCGCGTCGTTCTCGGTTGCGCCGCCAGGAGTCGCGAACACCGCCAGCACTGCTCGATACAGTCGCGATCATGCGACTCCTAGCGGCAGAACCGAGAGCGACGCAAAATACAGTGAGATATTCCATTTTATTGACGCCCCTTCCCCGTGTACCCAGAAAGAAAAACCGAAGTATAGATGTCTATTGGAGTCAGATGCAGTGTGACCAGTCAGATAGGCAGAATCAGTCGGCCGTTCGCGCGCGAACTTTTCTTCGGCCGAAAACGGATCTACTCTGACCGCACTATTAGTTAGTTAATGCCTTATTTTACATGTCGAGACTCGGGCCATCAGGCCCGCTCTTCCGTCTGACCACGCAAATTTCACTAAGCTTCTTTCACCAACTAGCGGAGAAAGAAGGTATTATCTCGGGCGACAAAACAGGCGATTTGAATTGAGCTCAGAGGCTTCATTTAGACTTGAGGATCTTTTACATGCAGTAAATCTACTACATGGGACAGCCGGCTGTACTTCCCCTCCGAAGGCAAGCAAACTCTTCCACGTTGCATCGCCGACCGTTTCCTCAATAGCGGACTTATAGAGCTGTGGATGACCCGTGATGTCGCAGGCCATCCACAACACGCCGCAACGCCTGTCCCGGGTCACCACCCCGTCACCGCAAGCTTTCGCTTTGGTTTTGCGTGCCCTCAATGCACTCCCGTGAAAAACACAGGCATTTATTCGTGCGCATGACACCAACGGAATTCAAACGAGTACAACATTGCAACAATCGTTAACGGAAAAAGTTAAGTGCTAAAAGAATTAACTGTATTCATAAAAGGAACATTGTGGTCGACGCTGGAAGCTGCAATGACAAATATTAGAAACAAGAAAGGTATGCGTGGGGAGAAAAAAACGGAATAAATAGTATCCTACACAGGTTGTTTATGAACGTGGAGTATCTCTCTGAATACGTCAGCAAAGGTCTACTGGGTGAGATGGGGGAGATTCGGATGGCGTAGTTAGAAATTTGATACACGGCCATTCCCACCTGATAAATCATTGACAGAATGCTTACACCTCAACAACTCAAAGTATTACAAGAACGAACTATGTTGGCTGAACGAGGAGTCATATTACTACGTTGTCTGAATAAGGAATGCGTCTACACTCCAATATTGAAACATTCGTATAAATTGGAAATAGTTGCAACAATTGTTGATGAAAGAAGTTATAGAGTGGGTGAAAATAATAATTGAAATCATGTTTGAGACAAAAAAATATCCATGGGGGAAGGGTATTATTAGTATATTGATAAGAAGGAACAGACGTGGCAAAAATAAACAACTGGCAGTCATTGCTGAGAGAATCTTTGTTAGGCATTAGTATCTTTGGAAATTTACCACGATTTGACTTAAAATTACTAGTAAACTACTTATATTAAAAAATCTATGTACGTATGAAATGATTTAAAGTGCTAATGCAGATAAAGTATTTTCAATAACAAATAAATATGTAGCTTCTACATTAAAAGTAGAGTAGGTTGGAATTTGGCAATTTTTAAAATTTGAGATGTTTCAATGAGAACTGTACTTGTGAAATGAAAACTAAGAATATTTACACAATAAAATGTTGTGTATTCGAGAAAAGCTTGTAATGAGATGTTCAGAGTGATTTGTTACACTCCTGTAAAATTCATTTTCCTTAAGTATCGGTTTATTCTTAGGGGCCAAACGAAGTATATACAGGTAGTCAGAAGAGTTTTGGGTCGACGGGTTGCAAGGACTGTCATCATAACACGACTGGACAAGTTCGCAGAATTTCTACAATTTTCAAAATGTCAGAGGTTTTAATGAAATCGAGATTTTAATTATCCGAGATTTTAATTAATCGAGATTTTTATAACTCCACAGTTCCATATTCGATCAAAGCACTTAATGATATATTAAGGAATAATGCGCAAAATTTAGTTAAACGAGTTATCAGTGTAGTCCCTGGAATCAAAGAACAGATTCCTGGTCTGAAGTCGACCGGTTGCAAGGACTATCATCATCACAAGAGCGGGCAAGTTCACATAAAATTGAATTTTTCAGTTTCCCAAATTTCAGAAGTTTTAATTTCAGAAGAGAAAGAAGAATCATCAGATGATGAAAATATAATACACGTTTCACCATCCCTTCTTCCTGAACATGTCGGTTAAAGTTGGTGTCAATGGATGGTGTAAAGCCATCTAGAGCAGGTATGGTGCCATCTCATAATATCAAGATGTCGGGATTGCCTGGAACATCTAGCAATGCTAAAAGGAAACTTAGCAATTCGCTCTCAGAGATATGTTTGAACTCAAATGTTGGACGACAAAATTCTATACGAAACTTTGAGGTGGATAAATTGTTATTTAACTAAAAAAGAGAAACTGAGAAATGAGAGAAATGAACAGATATTAATAAAAGAGTATCCCTGAGGTATAAAACTGAGAAAAAAGTATCTCTGAGAGGCCTATCTGTGGCCTGGTAAGTGGACATTGAACCTGTGGTGGAGAGGGTTAAGCAAGATCCCGTAAAATTAAGTAAAACGAATTATCAGTTTATTCCCAAAGAACAGACCCTCGTCTGAAGCACTCGTCGGTCGACTGATTGCAGGGACTATCACCATAGCAAGCGGACTACATCAAATAATACTGAATTTCTTCAATTTTCCAAATTGCAGAGGTTTCAATGAAATGTAGGCTTTAATTATATTTACAGCTCCACAGATCTGCTTTTGAGCAAAGAACTTCATGAGATATTAAGGAAGATCCTGTAAAACGTGATTAAATGAGGTAACAGTCTATTCCCAGAAGAGAAACAGAGAAGAAAGTGTTCGTTGGAAGAAATCGACAGTTTGTATGGACTATCGTAATCCACGCGGGCAATTAAAAATAAATTGAAATTTCCTAGTTGAATTTTGTAAATTTCAGAGGTTTCAATGAAATGGAGGCTTCAATTACATTTATAACTCCACAGGTCTGCTTTCCAGCAGAACACTTCATGAGATATTAAGTTAGATCCCGTAAAATGTGGTTAAACGAGTTATCAGTCTATTCCGAGGAGCCAAACAAAGAACAGAGCTCCTTGAGAAGATGCGAGGACCACCAGCAGAGCTCCGCCGCCGCCGCAGGACCACCGGTGGTCAGAAAGACCCAAGGCGCAGGAGGCGGTGATGGATCGCGCCCCGATGATTCAATTGCCCGCCGCCGCGGGCAGCAACGTCGCCCATTGTGCGACGGCATTGTGGTTACGTCGCCTGTCGAGAGAGTCTCCACTGCCGCCTCCGCCTCCGCCTCCGCCTCCGCCTCCGCCTCCGCCTCCGCCTCCGCCTCCGCCTCCGCCTCCGCCTCCGCCTCCGCCTCCGCCTCCGCCTCCGCCTCCGCCTCCGCCTCCGCCTCCGCCTCCGCCTCCGCCTCCGCCTCCGCCTCCGCCTCCGCCTCCGCCTCCGCCTCCGCCTCCGCCTCCGCCTCCGCCTCCGCCTCCGCCTCCGCCTCCGCCTCCGCCTCCGCCTCCGCCTCCGCCTCCGCCTCCGCCTCCGCCTCCGCCTCCGCCTCCGCCTCCGCCTCCGCCTCCGCCTCCGCCGCCTCCGCCTCCGCCTCCGCCTCCGCCTCCGCCTCCGCCTCCGCCTCCGCCTCCGCCTCCGCCACCGCCACCGCCACCGCCTCCGCCTCCGCCTCCGCCTCCGCCTCCGCCTCCGCCTCCGCCTCCGCCTCCGCCTCCGCCGCCGCCGCCGCCGCCACCGTCGCCACCGCCACCGCCACCGCCAGTGCCGCCGCCGCTGTCGTCTTGGTTGGAGTCTAATCGGCCGCTTTATAGAGGCGCTGCTGGAAGAGTACTTGTAGAACCCAACTGGTTGTTCCCCATGTTCTTCGTAACTACGAACCTCAAGTAGTATTCGTAGATTAATAACTCTGAAGTGAACTTGGAGTCTATACAACAGACAGAGAGAAATGCTGTAGTGGAATGTACTAAATAAGTTTAGTAAGCGATCGTATCGTAAATACAATTATTCGTGTAGTAAGATTCACTAAACATGATTTAGTTTGGTTTAGTACATTAAACAACTCATAATCGTGAGTGAATGAACAAAGAGAATTGTCAGTGGTACTATTCTTGTTTCGTAGATAAAATCATTTGGTGAGATCTACGTTTCATGTCGTCACACTTACTAAACTCTGTTTAGTAAGCACTGTTTACTAAATACTGTTTAGTAAGCGCGCGTTCTCAGCAACCTGCCCAATTGAAATGGCTATAGAACCCGTCTGAAGTCTGAGAATTCAACACTGTATATAGCATTATATGCTATATAAATGGCGAGTTTAGTATTTTACTGGTTTTCAATAATTATGTTATATTCTAAATTAATGGTAGAAATACCGTCAACAGCCCATAGCCAGCAGCTTGTGTTAATAGCTGCTCTGCTAGGCTAGGGTCTATCAGGTAACCGAAGTTAAGGAAGTGCACGTCTGCGGGTCGGAGGATGGGTGACCGCTGCGGAACTCCCGTTGCTACCTGCTTGGAGGGACCGAAAGAAAGTATTCCCTTTCACGTTTCCTTTAGTAATTTTCACCGCGCTGTTTAGTAAATAGTACTCAATGTATTAATCAACGCAACGATTCGTATAGTTTTCTCCACTAGATGCCATTCGTCCGGGTACGACCTGTTTAGTTAACATTACTATACGTGCGTTAGTGTCTTTAACTAAACAGCAGTTTCGTGAATTTGACTAAGCACTTTGTTCTACGAAAATCTACTATACTGTTTAGTTGAATCTATTACTTGATTAATTCTATGAACTAAACATTTCTCTCCGTGCAGACAGAGGAAACGAGAGACCAAAGCAGTTTTGTAAGGGGTCATCCATTAATTACGTAACGCTGAAGGGGTGGGGTGGGGGTCTGAGGCAACGTTACGCTGCGTTACACAGAGATAGGGAAGTGCGTTACAAGGGTAAGAGGGGGTATTGAAAATACTCGAAAATTTACCTTCCGTAATTTATGGGTCGCCCCGAAATGCCCATTGAGATTGTTCTGATCATACGATGAGTTGAAAACGTGGAATATATTTTTATGAAAAATATAGAAATAAAAGTACGTGGTAAAGGAGAGAATTAAGAATTATTATAGACAATATTGTAGCAAATAATACAGCAGCTTTTCTGGTACATTAAGTTAATGTTCAAATGCGTTTCAAGGTTAATTCAGATGTGTTTAAATAGGTTTCAATGTTAGGCTCCCTGTTTGCACAACAAACAGCATCATTCTCTTCACGAGGACATTCTGCAAAATCTAGAAAGTATGAAACTGACAAATGCTCTACGTGAATGTTCGGTATAACTTCTTAATTAACTAGAAATAACGATATAGTCTCAAGACTATTTAACCTAACATAACCAAATATGGCATTTTTTATATTTGGCTAAACAATAGAAATACAAGTAAAAAAATCATCGTGAAAGATAACTCGCATTTCTCCCTCTCTCTTAATACATACAATTAAGCATTTTATTCCATGACTTTCTTCAAAAGATGCGTCATAAAACTTTAATTATCGAGTTTTATGTTCATTTGATAGTTACTATTTTGTAGTATGTATAGTTTTGTATGATGTATCTTTTCAATAAAAATATTTTAATACAAATGTAAAATCCTACTGGGAGAATTATGTTCACATATCCAGAAAGTACATGAAAACCTACATACACGCAGTCTCTGACTCGCCAAGCAAAATTTAGAGGAAAAAGTATCTATTTGTGTGAATCGCGAAGAAACTGCATTAAACGTTATACAGTCTTTACGAATAAAAGAGCAAAAAATACGAAAGACGTGTTGCTACTGCCGTACAAATATGAACAGGCAGGCATAACATTGGTCGAAGTGAACTCAATCCTTTCGTGGAGAGGTTACACTAATGTTATGTTTTCTGAAGTTCATGACGACCATTCAATCTTCAGAAGAAAGTTTTATTACAAATAAACTAAATTAATTGTCAACTCGCCTTAAGCCAAAGGTATATTTGTCTTCAGAATTTTGTTGTGTTGTAATGGGAGCGCAGAAGGGCCAATTTAATAGATCAAAAACCAATTGTCGCGGGTCCACTCAAATAAGTTTGAGAAACTAGATGGCAAGTGCCAAGGAACAAAATGTAAAGCAAAGAAAAGTTTGAATAAATACATACATATATGTAACTGGTATAGGAAGTGAAGTATTTGGGATAGGAATGAAATTTTGACATTAGTATGCCAAAGACACTTTCGTGACTTTGGCTTACATGACTAACTTAATTTTTAGTATGAATTCATGAAATTTTACAATGATATTTTAATATTCATGAAATTTACAATACATACATTTAAGAGTATTTCTCAATACGCGAGGTGTCAGATATTCAATTCCATTCAATGATATCTTATTTTATGAGGCGAAACTCAAGCCATGAGGCCTGCTCTTCCGTCTGACATCGCATATTCCGCTACGCTTCTTTCACCAGCTAGCGGAGAAATGAGGTATCACTCGGGCGACGTATTAGCGTCCGTGCCAACATGGCACCCCCAGCACTTGTACTGTATTAGCGGACCGAAGGCCCGGTGTGGGCTCCTAGACGCTAGCCTCTATCCGCACCCTCTTTGGGTGTACAAGGACACCCGAAGACTTACATCCGGATCCCGCCGGAACGCAGTTTGCCCTCGCGGCAACCTCCCCACTCAATGCCTGGGTCTAGGGCCGCTCTGCCAGCTCAGAGCTACTAGCTATTCAGGCTAGTACATGTGTCTCAACAATGCTCCAGGAAGACGTCCCTCCTCTATGTCCAGAGTATCGGCCCACTCCACGACGAAGCCAAGAGCCCACTAAGGTCTGGGCTGCCTACACATTCATAAGTTTCAGCTGTAGGTTAACGATTTAACTGGAATTAATTTACTTTCCTTTGAAAAAATCAGATTACTGAATGCTTAATAAAACATTAATAATAATAATAATAATAATAATAATAATAATAATAATAATAATAATAATATATTTTTGGGACAAAACTATTTACTTTTAGATGTTGCTGCGCCATGTGATCAAAACGTTGTCTCAAATGAGGCAGAGAAATATAAATATCTTAAATACATGAGTTTGGAAATCGAGTTAAACCGGATGTTGCCCACAGAAATACAAGTCCGTTTCATGTTTTCCGCGGACTGGCGTTCGTTTCGCAAAATCAATCTAAGAACCTGTGTAAGCTCCTAGCTCATACAAAAAAGTGAAAGTGCAGACACTGAAAACAGTCATGTTATGAGGAAAATATTGCAGAGGTACTGTCGCTTAAGCTGCTTCTCAGTGAGCTACTTGCCACCTGCAATAGATCATCCAAAATCTTTAATAATGAATTAAGGTGTTAATAATATTGTATTAACTCCTTAAGCTATAATTGACGCGACGTGTAACATCTGAGGGAGGAAGATAAAAGAAAAGAAACACGAATGATTGTGTTGGGATTTATGACCCAAATGAAAGAAGTGCTTTGTAGAAGTCGTTCTTAGCTCTTGAAGGGAGAGCCTCTTGTCATCGCTTCATGTCGACCTGCACCTCCAGATTCCGCTCTCCTCAACCTCCAACGCCACTGATCCCTTGTGCCTCCGACCTCACCTCTACTAGTCGCGCGACTTTTCTTGACGTCTCCCAGCGCGGCGTGCGGGAGAGGACGTTACTGCCTACGTCACACCAGATGGGTGTTGCCAAGTGTAACATTATTAATACTATTCGCACCTCGTTCACTCTTAATACACCAGGATATTGTGGAAGATAAAATAGAACAAATAGTAAAGTAATTAATAGCAACCACAAGTGAAAATAATTAATGATAATATTGCTTATTAATGAGATGTGATATTAGTGTATGTACTTAATTTTCATCTTATGAATAATTTGAATCCTCACTTGAATTCGAAAGCAGTGGTAGGCAGCCCTGATAATCTTGCCGTGCCGTTCCGTGTGAGACCAAGATTTTGACCAGGCCGTGCCGAGTCGTGCTGGGTTGAGCCCTAGGGAGCTCAGACGTCAAGAAAAGTCGCGCGAGTAGTACAACAGCCGTCGCCTCTCCTCTCACCACCATCTCCGCCCCCCGTCACCCGCTTCGCTACCGCCACCTCCACTCCTCTGCCACCGCCTCCTCACCGCTATCGTCACCTCCACCCCACCGCCACCACCGCCTCCGCCACTGCCACCTCCTCTACCACCGCCACGGCCTCCACCAACGCCTCCACCGACGCCTACGTCACAGTCTCCGCCTTTGCTAACGCCTCCGCCCTCACCGCCTCTCTCGCCGCCATTTCCGATGTTATCGCTTCCGCCCTCGTCTCCACCATCTCCCCAGCCAGCGCCTCCGACTCCCGAACCCCTAAGGGGCCGTCCATAAATTTCGCATCGCAATTTTGGAGTACAGTAATCCCTCGACATCCGCAAATTCGCTACTCGCGAGTTCCGAACATTTGCGATTAGAGAAATGCTACTGGTTTTAACATTCGCGACTTCGACATTCGCGAGTGCGTCTTTGGTCGTACTTTTTTGAAAGCGAGCACATTTTATTTCCCTTATCAGCGTAATCTGGAAAAGAAACTCGGCAGACATCGGAGCTCAAAGTATCACGTTCTGCAAAAATGTCTAAGTTGGAATGTCTATTCATATTTAGTGAATAATACAATTGTAAAATAATCCAATTCAGTTGCGTGAAATTGGAGGTAAGAGTTTTGGCCACATGAACAGAAAATCCATTCAGGATCAGTGCAACTCTCATTACAATGAAGAGCAGCTTCTAGAAATCATCATCGAAGAAAACCTCGAACGCAATGAAATAACAGAAGCGACACTGCGTCCTGGACTAATTTCAATGTCAACGCCGTTAATGACGTTCTAGAAATTCAACAAACTCTGGTGAAAATCTCATTGTATTGTGATCATCAGTAACTTCAAAATTTCAGAGAGAAATAGAAGTAGCATATTTCCATGTTTGGATATTAGAACAACGAAGAGGGTGATTGTTGGCACATACATTTCATATTTGGCGCCGTGGCGGGAGATTGGTTTTTATAACAATCTTTGGCCCTTTATTACTAGCTCAGAATTTGCATTTTGAACGTACCGCGTCGGACTTCCGCGTCGGAAATTCCCTCCAAATCCGCGTGCTGGTGGCGAAAAAGCGCGGAAATATACGATTTCTTTGGTAGTCATAATAGTATTTAACCCAAAAGCTGTTTCGTAACAGTTTCATCTTTCGTCGCAAGGTCGCAGCACCGTCTAGACTGCACTCCAAAGCACCAGTGCAGAGAAAATTACTTAGACACACCAGATTTCCTTTGTTTTCTTTTTTAAACCAATGACAGCATTGAAACACAAATTCAAACGGAAAAACAAATTTTTCAAAGTAGTCGCTCCGCCCAGTGAACGAGCTTCAGTGCGCTCGCATTAACGTTCCATGAGAACAGTTTAACTTAGCAAGGTTGACATACCTGTCGCCTTTTAGAAAGCCTTTCAAAGAGAAACCATCTTTTCGCGGGAAACGGTGCAGGCATGAACAAATTTGTGGAATACAGATTAAAAGGAGGCATTGTTTTTCGTGTGAGACTCAGGTAACGGGTTAAACGATTTATTCCCTGATTGCTTATTTATTTATACTATCTTCTAATAAGAAGGGTATACTGTGTCTTTTCAGAGATCGAACGAGAGAACGAGCATACCCTAACATTTCGTCTCGCCGTAATCAAAACTGATGACCGCTCTCCCAAAAAATTGAACAATAACCCAAATCTGAAAAAGGAGCTATATCGCCGCCTTAACAGTGATGAACGAAAAAAATTACCAAATCCTATATTCAACCACTTGCAACTTTGAAATTAGTTTAAAATATTGTTTTATTTCTTCTCTTTGGGATACGTAATTTGTGAATTGTTTTTGTAGCACTAACTCAGTTCTTCTGCAATTGTTTCTCAGACTTTTTTCTTTCGTTTTTAAACAGCTTTTCGATAACCATGAACCTAACCCACCTTTCTTCATCAAAATATAGACTCAACATTCGCGAGGTTTTTTGGGAACCTAACTCTCGCGAATGTTCAGGGATTACTGTATTTTGAATACCCCCCTCCCCCCCGTAATGCGAACTTCAACCCTCCCCCCTAAATAATTACGTAACGCTTGCGACATCACCCCCCTCCCTTGTGTATGCAAGAAGTGGAGGCAAGTTGCAACGCAAAGACGCAAAGGCGAGAAAAAGTTTGATCATAAGCCATGCACACGCCGTGATAGGAAAGAGTCTACTGCTCCAATTTAAATGGATTTTAGAATCAACTACATACCAGTTTTGAATATTTTCTTCGCAATTTTACAGATTCAATAAAAAGATGATGAAAAAATTTCAGTATTTATGGCAATTTACATCTTATAAGTTTAATTTATTTTTGTTTGTAAATTAATTACTTAATATTTTAATGTTTTAGTACAAGACACAAAAAAAAAGAATTATTTCAGCTAAGTTTGAAAACAAAATTATCCATGTTACGTAACAGTAAGCCAATGCCGCTATGTAACTTAGCGTAACGCTGCCTAAAACTCCCTCCCCCCTCTTTAGCGTTACGTAATTCTGTGGTCACGGGGTAAAAGTTCTTAAGTCAATTTTTGGCGAAATTGGGTTAAGTACTGAAACTACAAGTTAGGTATCAATATTTGATTTTAGTAAAACGACCGAATTCAAATGTTGCCTCCTTCATACCAAAAAAGCGTTGGGAAACATGGGCGACTGAATAATCTAACCCTTGTTTTCTCCAAAGTAAGATTTTTGACTCCAAAGTAAGTTCTTAACTTTACCCTATTTATGCACGACCCCTAACGCCAGCCCCTTTCTTTGCTTCGCCTCCACCACTGCCTCCGCCTCCACCGCCACCGCCACCACCACCACCATTGCCTCCGTCTTCACCACTGTCTCCACCTCCACCACCACCACCACCGCCACCACCACCACCGCCTCCACCCCCACCGCCTCCGTCTTCACCACCGCCGCCGCTACCACCACGACCACCGCCGCCGCCGTTTCCGCCGCTGCCGCCACCGCCTCTACCGCCACCGCCACCGCCACCGCCGCCACCGCCACAGTCTCCACCCGCATCTACCACCGCACCCGCCGCCACCACCACCACCACCACCTCCACCACCGCCTCCGCCTCCGTCTTCACTATCGCCACCACCACCGCCATCCCCTCTACCACCTCCACCACCGCCACCACGACTGCCGCCGCCGCTGTCGTCTCCGCCGAAGAGCCTCTCCCTGTTCCCGTTTATTGAGCCCATCCGTCTGCATTCCGACTCGCGCGCCGCCCGCTCTTCATTTGTCAAGCGCCCGTCCCCCCCCCTCAGCCACCGCCCGCGGCGGTGCTCTTTTGTCTGGCGTTCGGCGCCGCCCAACTCCCTTGCTCTGCACCCGCAACGGTGGCCGAATGGACGGGCCAAACTTTTCGCACTCTTTCTAGCGCGCTTTCGGCGGCTTTCAATTGGAACCAAGCTCTTCGCACTCTTTCTAGCAGGCTTTCGAGAGTTTTTCATTCGAACCAAACTCTTCGCATTCTTTGTAGCAGGCTTGTGTGGGCTTTCAATTGCAACCACACTTTTCGTACACTTTCCAGTAGACTTTCGTGAGCTTTTCATGATCAAACTCAGATGTGGGAACTCCTAGGGCAACGTCGAAAGATAGCTAGGCTAGTAAATCTTTTCAAAGCGTACACTGGACGTAAAGCGTTAAACGACATTCGAACTAGGATAGGGCACCCTCAATATTTCGGAAGGGGAGATCCATATAAAATTAATATAGGAATCAAAAACCCAGTGTTGCCAAATACTCCTTTACCAACCGGACAATGGCTGGAACACTGCTGCAGCACTAGCGACACATCCTTTTGGTGTGCGTTGTCTAGGGAATTGCGTGTGATGCTAAATATGTATGTTTAATGTCTTCTTAGTCACTTGGTTGTACTTTCCTTATAATATGTATTTTTAAGTTATCTTTGTATGTCTTTATATGATCTTATAAACCCTTCCACCAAGCGAAAGCTCATTAGCAGGAAATAAATATTATTATTATTATTATTATTATTATTATTATTATTGTTATTACTATTGTTATTGTTATTATTATTGTTATTGTTATTATTGTTCCTCCATATCACGACTACAGATGTTATGAGTCGGCTGAGTATAAAATCTACTCCAGGTTGCAACCAGCTCCTTAAGGAGCAGATCTAGGGACTGTCGGTGCCTCTACAATACTTTGCGCAAAATGCGGGCTGTTCCAAATAAAGCGATTTCTTGCACTTCCCAGTCCTTTGAATGACCTGGGAGTTTAGACAAGTTCTTACACAAATTTTGCGGAACAAATCCCAGAGCTCCGATAACTATCAGGACGACCTGTGCTTTTACGCCCCACATTCGGCTGATCTCGATTTCCAAACTCTTCTATTTAAGACGTTTCTCTGCCTCCTTGGTTACGACATTTTGATTGCAAGGCACAGCAACATCCACAAGTAGACACGATTTTTTCTCAAAATCCCGGATAACAATATCCGGTTTGTTTGCTGCTATCGTGCGATCCGTTTGAATTTGTTGGTCGTACAATATTGTAGAGTCCAACCGATGTCACCGGTTTTGGTGAGTGTTCGTACCACTTGGGGCATGTGTTTGGAATTTCGAGGGCGGTGCAGATCTGCCAGTGGAGGTACCTGCAGACCCTGTCGTGTCTTTTTAAGCGTTCGATCTTCACTAGAATTGAACAAGCTGAGACAATATGATCAATGGTTTCTACCTGGCAAATGCGGCATTTGTCCTCTTGGGAAATTTATTATTATTATTATTATTATTATTATTATTATTATTATTATTATTATTATTTTCTTTGGAACAAAACTTTGCGCACACTTTCCATCAGGCCTTCGTGTGCTTTCATTGGCCATGGCGGAACATGCTTTCCACAATGTCAATCTCGTTTGATTGGTGTTTCTAAGAGCATTAACTGCGATGATCGTTAGTCCCGTAAGTGTAGTGAATCCCGGGAATGGCAGTGATCCTCCCCGCGAAATGGTGCGATCCGTCACCGACCTACACGCCACAAACAAACCCAAATACTCGCAAAACAAAATCTCACTTGTACCACTCATACCACACCTTCAATAACCTTTTCTCTGATTTGTTAATTTGATAGTTTTATTTAACTTTTTTATTATGTTTGAAGGCTTGGCAACGAAAGCCTTTAGCCTTTTTACTGATTATTGTGAAATGTCACGTATACAACTACAATTTACAATCATGAGGATAATTACAATCACAAGCACAGCCACAAGTACAATTCAAATCTTTATTTAACTTCATTCATGTTTTTCTTGGAGAAATAAACTTATTAAATATTACTCTTGCAATGAAGTTGTTTTCATAAGGTAGCCGATATTTCTGCTTGTAAAATGATTTTTGAAATACGGCAAAGATAATGCTTCTCAATTCGTTACTTAATATACGAGTGGTAAAATTGACACTTTTTAACCGAGTAGGAAATGTTGCAACACCAGACCGACAGACGAAGCGTGGCAATCCTACAAGCAAAATATAATCACTTTTCGATAATGATACATTAAGGTAAGAAGTAGCTGATGCGGCCAGACGAAACTCTTTTGTTTCCTTTGTTGCACTCATAGCTTTATCACAACACTTGAACATCGTATCAATTTTAGTACTAGTGACAGAAATTGAAATTTTAGCACGCTTTATATGTCTTGAAAGAACCGCTTTCACTACAAGATGTCTAAAAAAAGGAAGTTCCACATTTTCATTTGTGATCTCTTTTTGGTCTTTCAGAGATAGCACGTTAGCTGATGACTTATTTCTCATATTTTCTTCTTTTTCTTCCTTCTCGTTCGTTCTTCCTCCACTTGACTACCGCCATATGGACGGTAATCTAGCATTACTCAATTATTCGTGAAGTTCAACCAATCCTCTTCACATATTCTTCATTGACAAAATTTCACATCGCGGCGAACTCAAAAGCTTTGCTCTTCATTCACTTATCGCGAGGAAAATAAATGTCAGTAATTTTTCTTCGAAAAAGTGCATTTAAGTCTGTGACAATTGATAACACGTAATAAATTTTAAATTACAATTACGTGAAATTTATTTCAAATGATTTCCGCCTGTAAAGCCAGTTTTCAATGCATTTTGATCCTTCCTTCAACATGGCTCACTATGTCTATCTTTATTGCCTGTCTCTCGAAGGAGATTGCCATTGCCGTTTTGGCCTCAAACGATCCGTGGAGAATTTTGTCGTAAAAATATGTCGTCACATTCGAAGAAAATGTGATAATAATGAACTTTGGAAGCAACTACTTAGCACAATTTATGAGCAGTCCGTTCCAAAACCTTAAAGAGAAGACGTTTCCACTTCATTCAGTACGTCAGTACACTGAAGTGGATATGAATCATGTGGCATACGGAGGCTAAATAGATTTCAAATTGTTGTTTTGCTCTGTCCCGTTGAATGAAAAGATATTTTCAATTACGTGCTTGTCGTTCTTCTCTTATGATAACATTTAAGTACTTATTTTGAAAATACTAGACAAATTGTATATTCAGTGATTTAATTCTTTAACCGAACTGACTCTTTTGATATAACATAGAACAGAAGCACACATTTCTTTGACCGAACATTACAATTAAGTCCGACAGATTTTGAATGGCACCTAGATGAATGCAAGTTGAGAAAAAAATTATATTTCTTGGAGATAATCGGTACAAAATTATGTATGATGAGAACATACAACTCTCGGGCAACTTTCTTGTTTTCCAGTATTCAAGGAGCCTTTTGGATAGAAAAGAACAAAGATTGTGTTTTGTACCATAATGCTTGTCTATTCCTAGACATATTTCTCTCTTCGCTCAACATAGAAATATATTTAAAGAATTTGTCCTCAACAAAGAAATATATTCATATTTGTTTAAAAGACAATTAAGTCACTTCTATCAGCTTTCCAGAACCAACCCTCTGCTTACAAAAATGAATATTAGCTGAAGAAAATATTGTTTTACAACTGCATAAAAAAAGCAACTTCTGTGCATCATCAGCCGGATGTGAAGTTTGTCATTTTTTTAATATCCATTAAAAATATTTTTGCCAAGACAACTATCTTGTTTCCGTGATTAAAAGCATGGTTTTACAATACTTCTCTGATCATGGACCTATAAAATGCATTTCTATATTTTCCGGGTTATCGGGCTTCTTTTTCTAATATAGCTTTACGAAACCTTTGGTGCTATATATGAATTTTCTGTTTACCTACGGTCTCGGTAAAAAAAATCTGTCTCGACCATGAAAGAAACGGAACCTTTACACACTTAATATGAAAATAACTTTTCTAGGCAGTAATGGCGCGAAACTGAGTGATTTTTTATTAATCGTGCAATCAATTGTCTCTTTAGAATTCACGTATGGTTGAAGTTTTCTGAGAACATATGTGTGCCTTAAATTTTTGTCTTATTTATTTCATTTCATTAGGTAAAAATAATTCTAAAATAAGAGAGTTTATTTTCAACAAAAGATCAAAAAGTTTAAAAAGGTATTAATATCTTCCATCTAACGTAAAACAAAAATCGTATGTGAGGTGACGAAAATAATATTCACACAATACTATGAAGAAAGTAAATATTTAAACATTCGTGCATTTTTCTGCCTCTAGCACTCATAAAGTAAAAGCTTATCCAGAAATAAATAATGCACGTACTTCCAAATCGTCTCCTATATTATTTCAGTAGTATAATCTCTCTTTGCAGCTCTCACACGCAACCTGTTTTTATAAATGAGGTCTTTAAAAAAGAGAATTTCAAGGAGGCTTAACGAATTGCAATTTGTCTTTAAAAATATGAAAGTTTCGTTTAAAAAACGCATCTAAATATTGTTGTAAAATGCAACCTGCAACGCACGTCAGGATTTTTTAATCTCGTTAAATAACTCCTAAACGAAGCGTTCTAAAATTTTGGGCCTGGAACGCACTCCCCGTTGTTTTTACTCTTAATTTTATGTACTTCCTAGAAATGATACAATTGTATCTAAAATTATTGAGTTTGTATCTAAAATTTTGAGTTTACGAAAGTTGGTCGAACCCAATATGGACGTTTCCAAGTTGACTTCTACTCCCTGTTTTTTCATATTTCATTCCCGAGGTATCGGAACGACGTTCCGTGGCGTTCTGCCAGAAATAATCAAGCCTTCTGCTTATAACACTACAATAAACTAGGAAAACCCGGCAGACGTTGTTCTGCCCTTCATCTCCCTCTTTCCCCTCCCATCTCCCTTTCTCACTGTCTATCACTCCCTCACCCTCTCCCTATCTGTCACTGCCGCTCCCTGTCCCTCTCATTCACATTTAGTTGCAGATTCTGCACGTCTCTGAGCAGAAATGTTGTTACGTATGTGTAACAAGGGGGACTAGAGGGTTAATTGTGTACAAAGCAATGTTAATACCAGTCTGGACATATGGCATTCAACTTTGGGAAACAGCTCAAAATTCTAACGTTGAAATATTACAAAGCTTCCAGTCAATAGCCTTAAGAAAATTTGTAAATGCCCCTCGGTACGTAAAGAATGCATCAATACACAAAGACTTACAGATCCCAACAAGAAAAGAAGAAATCAACAAGACCAGTGCAAATAACCTGCAATGACTACATAACTATACAAATATTCTAGCCATCCACTTACTAGACAATAGTGACAGCACCAGACAACATCCTTTTGACCTTGCATCTCTTGATCGTTTCTAAAATTTTGTGTTCTGTGTAGTTATCATTGTATATATCCATTGTTGTATATTTATAAAATATGTTTAGTGCAGCTTGTTAACTATTAATAATGTAAGATTAGTGGAGTACGGTCAATGGAGTTTACTCCTCTCAAGTACTAGTTCTGACAAGTTTTTGTAATATTGTTAAATGTTTGTTCATAAACAAATTGCAAAATAAAATATAATAACAAAAAACTCCGTTCAGAGGCCAACAAGTCAAAAACCCGAATAATCTCCTTCATCTGGCATGACCATTGGCCTTCACCCTAGTAGTTTCCTTGACAATGCCGCGTATGTACAGACCTTTTAAAATTATATCCATTTCTGAATAAAAATTCTCACCTCTCTGCAAATTCTGCATTGACTATATTTAAAGACATAATTCGGCCTTCATTCACGTACGCATGCCTCATTTGCGGAGGTGCAGCGAAATGTCGTATTCAAAAATTAGAAGTTATACAAAATAAATATCTAAGAAAAGCATTGACAGCAGCCTGGTTCATAAGAAACGATCAAGTATTACACGACTCGGCATTCTTCCTCTAAAATTCTGTATCCTTCGTCTCTAAGATAACTTTTATAGCTTCCATTTCTTCTTCTCCTGCTTCTACACCTTTTCAACTAGGAGAAAACAATTAATCCGTTTCCGCGAATTAAATCACGTTTCTCAAAAGATCTCTTACATCCTTCTTAGTTATTTCTCCCTATATCTATTATTTATTGTATAAAATGTTCTTGTATTATGTTATATTTATAAACATTGTTCATTTTTAAGATCATTATGACTTCAAAACGTAACAAAAAAAATACTTTTACGTGTTAGTGGCATGTCTAGAGGTTACATTCAAGTTTCTTGTCTTTTCATATTGAAGTTATTGTAACTGTTAGTGCCCTTGAAAGGCAAATTTTCGTCAAACAAGGATGAACAAATATTTTTAAAAAAGCCCAACTCCGCGAAGAGGCCAACGAGTCAGAACCCCGTATAATCCGCCTCATCTGACACGACCTCCGCCCTCTGCGGCCCGAGTGCGCACAGCGCCCGAGGACGCATCGTCCGCCTTCAAAACACAGTCCACGTCGCGTGTGATGTTGATGGAGTGCGACTTCTGGCACGGCCGATGGGTTTCAAATTGCAGATCGCTGCGGCGCGGGCGACGGCGCCGCGGCACAAATTGCTGGCTGGCGCACGGCCTCGTCCCTCTTACACTCCCTTCCGTCCACGTCCACTTGGTTTCTCCGATCAGCACCAGGCGAAGTGCCCGAGCAGAACCCTAACAAACGGGTCACGGACCGCGCGCGATCTTTCCTTCCTCTCCCTTGCCCTATCCTCTCGTCTTACACACACTTATACTAACATACACTACACTACCATATGCGGTTGAATTCTGCCTAGCTATGTAGCAAGTGTCAGAAAACCTGTCACCCTAGGACCTCCCGCTCAGAGGCACTGCAGTGACATCAGTCGATGCCCTGAGCCACCTCAGCCGGTGCGTCTCCGCTGCCTGGAGCGAGCGCTGTGTGTTGTGTGGGCGTGGCCGATCTGCTTGGCGGGGGTGGGGTGGGGAGTGGAACCCTAGAACCTCCCGGTCAGAGGCGCTGCAGTGACATCAGTTGATGCCCTGAGCCACCTCAGCCGGTGCGTCTCCGCTGCCTGGAGCGAGCGCTGTGTGTTGTGTGGGCGTGGCCGATCTGCTTGGCGGGGGTGGGGTGGGGAGTGGAACCCTAGAACCTCCCGGTCAGAGGCGCTGCAGTGACATCAGTCGATACCCTGAGCCACCTCAGCCGGTGCGTCTCCGCTGCCTGGAGCAAGCGCTGTGTGTGTGTGGGCGTGGCCGATCTGCTTGGCGGGGGCGGGGTGGGGAGTGGAACCTAGGACCTTCCGGTCAGAGGTACTGCACTGACATCAGTGGATGCCCTGAGCCACCTCAGCCGGCGCGTCTCCGCTGCCTGGAGCAAGCGCTGTGTGTGTGTGGGCGTGGCCGATCTGCTTGGCGGGGGCGGGGTGGGGAGTGGAACCCTAGGACCTTCCGGTCAGAGGCACTGCAGTGACATCAGTGGATGCCCTGAGCCACCTCAGCCGGAGCGTCTCCGCTGCCTGGAGCAAGCGCTGTGTGTGTGTGGGCGTGGCCTATCTGCTTGGCGGGGGCGGGGTGGGGAGTGGAACCCTAGGACCTTCCGGTCAGAGGCGCTGCAGTGACATCAGTTGATGCCCTGAGCCACCTCAGCCGGTGCGTCTCCGCTGCCTGGAGCAAGCGCTGTGTGTGTGTGGGCGTGGCCGATCTGCTTGGGGGGGGTCGGGGTGGGGAGTGGAAGCGTAGGACCTTCCGGTCAGAGGCGCTGCAGTGACATCAGTTGATGCCCTGAGCCACCTCAGCCGGTGCGTCTCCGCTGCCTGGAGCAAGCGCTGTTTGTGTGTGGGCGTGGCCGATCTGCTTGGCGGGGGCGGGGTGGGGAGTGGAACCCTAGGACCTCCCGGTCAGAGGCACTGCAGTGACATCAGTCGATGCCCTGAGCCACCTCAGCCGGTGCTAGCATAGCCGAGAGAGCCCTGCGGGGTACCGCTGCAGCTCCGCCATTCACGAAAGCAAAACTGAGATGCACCTTCACCTAAGGACTTCAACAGCCCACGGAGGGAACTATCTCCACACACACTACCGCATGCGTCGGGAGACAGTTACGGAGCTTATACTGCGAGTTTTGTAACATTGCCCCTCTAGGCCCGTCTTCAGGATGGAATATGCCACGGTATTTCGCGACGTCCTCAGGCGTGCCGCCAGATATCGCATGATCACGACTGTATCAAACCGTGCTTGCGATCATGCGACTTCCAGCGGCACGACGGAGAAAGGCGCGAAATGCCGTGTGATATTCCATCGTGGCCATAGGGGCTTGAGAAGCAGTGTTAGAAAAATCGCACTATAGAGCTTGACCCAGCATGTGGGAGATACCTTGTTGAGGGAAAACCATCTAGCTGAAGGATATCTCCATCCTGAGGAGAAAGATCATCGCCACCTCCGGAGGAAAGCATTCACTACACTTATGGGACTCCTGACCTTAGCAGATGGCGTGCCCGGAATCACTAACAATCAATCAACTACCGATCAAGAAATTAAATACTGCTTCTGCATTCGCGAAGAAAATTGTGACGAACTTCTGGGACTCACAGACAAGCTCCTCTTGAAAGCAGTTTATGTATTATTTCAAAGAAACTACTTCAAACAGGAGGATATCCATTACCCGAGAGAAATGGCAATAGAATTAGTTAAGTAATAGTGGTGTAGGGAAGTATTTATTGAGTGTAAATAGTAAAAGGGGAGGAAGTATTGAGTGTAGATATTAAAAATTAATTTTTCATATTAATACTTTCTTATATTTTTTGTCCTTCCATGCTTGAATATTATCTCATATTTCCTTTTTGCATTGTTACAGACTCACTGAAGATGACGTGTTTCTGAAATTTGACTTTGCGTACTAATGTTTTAATAAATCCTAAACCTTTTATTGATGTGGTTTCATTATTTCTTAATTCACATTACTGAGTACCACAAGATGTCTGCTACCACCATTGAATTTGTAATAGCAAATATGCTGAACGATGTATACACAAACCTCCTATACTTCCAAATTCTCCTCTGCGGATCAAACCAGTGAGCGTCATCGGTATTTTTAAATATCGATTTGTTCACCATAATGCTGCGGTGGAGACGAATTGCGAATAGGTTGCGTGTGGTGATGAATGTAGTCTTGCGTCAGGATTTGCGATGACGTCACGCGCAATAATTTGAGAGATGAACTTTCTCTTGATCGACGCAGATGAAGGTGAGTGAACGAGTCTTATAATCAGAGACGAACAGTTCCATTTCAATTTTGGACATTCAATTTGTATTGTTCTTATAACTGTGACGTTTCGGCTCTACATTAACAGCCATCTTCAGACATATTTTCAAAACAATGGTTGGAATCAATATTGTGTAATCTAAATATTTACACTATTTACAAGTTTTACACAACATACTAAACTGTGCTTGCGTAAAATCTGTTGCTGTTAGTTATCTATTATGAACATACATTATATTACAATTTATTCTTATGTGCGTTGACAGAATCTTACCTTTTCAAAAAATGGTTGGAATCAATATTGTTTAATCTAAAATATTTACATTATATACACTTTCAACAAAAACATATTAAACTCTGCTTGCGTAAATTTTGCTGCTGCTAGCCATTTGTCTATCATGGGCACAAAACGACACTCAGCCAAGTACGCCGTCAACTGTCAATGAATCTTATAATTCCCATGTTGATTTCTTTTTGTTTCTTTCTAGATGTCAAAAATTATTCTACGTATTTCCATATTTACTATGGGTAACAGCTAGTGAGCTTTACGTATATGGAGACAGATTTATACTACTTCCGTTTAAAATAAAGTATTTTTCTACAAAATACAATTTAAGAAAAGAGTGTAAAACTACATTTGTTTTATTTTCAACAAACTTTAATAATTCAATCCGAGGTTGTTCATTAATTTTAATATTACAGTCTACTATAATAATTTCGGAATAATTGTTACAGTAGGTCTTGAAAACAAGAAGCATTTATTCGAAAATTAGTTTTACCATACAAGTCTTAAAGTTATACAAACGGGCAAGAAAAACAGAAAGTACTCGTCACATCACGAGAAAATGCATTCGCGCAAATAGTGCTGTTGACAAACAACAGACAAACGGATAGACGGACGGACGGAAAGTTTGAGAAGAAAAAACACCTTTTCGTTATCATGGGACACGAAAACGTCTATTTTCGTTGAAATCCCCAAATCGATTTTACGCAACTTTATCTTTCTCTATTCTACGTATACTACTCCGTATATTCGTACATACAAGAGGAAGTAAAAATCATTATCATAACAATGAAAACAGTTTACAATTGTTAATAACAAAAGGAACATTTTCTTTGAAACTATTGAAGCTATAAGTTCACAATTTATGACGTTATTCCGTGAATTCAAATTGTAAAATTCTTGCAGTGTTTTGTCTCTATAAATTTTCAGTTTTAATAGGATTTTTTTTCAAATAGAATTATAAAAAATAAAAATATTTCCCGCATGAAGCACTTCTGTACGAATTTTATTCATGTTTTAAACACATATTTCTCAAGGATTTATAACAGTCTTAATTGTTCATGCTAAGTTTCATGAATATTCATTAACTTGTATAGGAGATAATGTTCCTCATACAACATACAAATACAAATGTAGGTTGCAGATAATTGCAATTAAGCATTTTCATACCAAGCCAAGTGAAATACTTTCTGATTCACTCATTTGATGGTTTAGAATCTTCCTGTTTTATACTAATTATTTTGGAAGTCTCCTACTGCTGCTGCTGTCTTGAGCGTTTTCTTCTGACTAGCTTCTAGATTCTACTGTGCATTTTCAGAAGTCCTTTTTCTCCTGTTGAGAACTTCTCTTTTAAAATACGTCTCAGAAAAACTCCTTCAAATCCAAGGGGCTGAATTGTTTTTATTCTTCCAGCATTCCCACCATTAAATATTAGTACAGCATCATAAGTTGCTATTTGAACTATTTTGGTGTCACAGATACAGTTTGGGGGCAGCGTTTCCATATTAAATTGTTCAAACTTTCATTCTGATTTTGTGTCATCCTATGTAGACATTTTCTGAATAATTCTAGGTCAAAATGATCTAAAGATTGGCTTTATTATGTTCATAATAGAGAGTGGTAAACTGTGTTTGTGGAGATAAACCTGTCCACTTAGTTGTGTCTTGTTTTGAGGACACCATGACCCACAGAGTCCATGCTGTAAGCTTTCATTTGTGGAAAGACGAAAGAAAATTTTCATACCGCCTTGCTCTTCTCCTCCAAATTTCCTGTGTTACTTCTAATTGCATTCTCAAAATAAATCTGTAAATTCTTAACTTCTTTCTGAGCCAAGAGACCAGATCCGGTGATGGCTTTTCCTTTTTTCAACAGTTTCCCTGTCACATCTTTTTATAATCTTCAGCAATCTACAACTATCATTTTTTAACATGCTCTACACATTCATGTTTCTGAATAGTACAAGCAAGACCATATGGTTCACTCTCTAATACACTCTTGAAAGAAATTCAGTTACCATTTCCAAGGACCCATCGAAGACCGAATTTATCAATGGTAAGATAAAAGATATTATGCTTACTACTATTCCACCACTTGGACTCTCATAATCTTTGCTGCATGTTAATTTATGAGTATTTTGCCTGTCACTGTATGTGGATCAGGAAATGGTTTTCAATAACACGAACGCTACAATATTTATTGGCTACCTCAACATTCATGACTTTATTCGTGCCCACAATAATAACAGTTGACGCACTGTGAAGTGATGAACAGCCTCTCTTCATCCATCACAAGACACACTAATATCTTTTTCACTGTTTATTGTCACTGCTTCTTTTGCAGCTTCTGCCAATGATTCACTACACACTGATTCCAGAGCACTGCATAATGTTTTGTTCAAGTTCTTGAAAAAGGCAACAGGAGGTGGCATGTTCATAATTCTAAAATGTGCACTAGCACCTTCTCTAACTACACCAATATACCACATAGCCTATGTTAACTTCATATTTGCTTCTTATGTGGGGTTGCCAAACGATGACGTTTTAAATTCAGTATGAGAGCGACACATTTCACACAAAATATGTAATGAACTCACAATACCAGTTCTGTTTTTTCATCATCAATAAGTTTCAAATTCTTCGGACCACAAGATTCATACACACAAACGATATTTATAATAGTTGGCAAAACCCCAATTCTGAACTCACTACATTTTACGTCCTTCTAATCTTAAAGAAATATCTCCTCCAATGTTTTCAGCAGAAGGAGAAAGTTGTGAGGGTGGCACTTGAGCATATCTTACCTCTAAAATACGTTTCTTTCTGATGTTTTCAATTCTGTCTTTCACCTTCTTAATTGTTCTGTTATTAAACCGGGACATTTTGTAAATATCGCACAACTATTCACGAAATAATCCCCAATACATCTGTTCTTCAGACTCACTGGTATCACAAATAAAGAAGACCAGACTGCTTTGTTTACAAAACAAAGCAAAAGAGGAATAGCATAAACTTAGGATGGCATGCCTGTATATATTTGTACGGCAGTCTTCTGTTTGTCACGAAACTACCCAAGCATCAAAAAGTCTCGACGTATCTCGAATTAGAGCTAAATACGAAGGGAACTGAAACTGTCACTCCAAAAAGGATTGGCCAGTGCCTGGCGTCCAAACATTTAAATTTTAAAGACCAGTGTGACTTGAAATAAGATCGTAAAAGTTTGTAGAGATGTTATTTACAGTAGAAAATATATTTTAATGAATTTTTTTTAAATGCAATTTTTGAATACTTTCGTATGGGTTAACCATTTTTAGAACAGGACTACTGGACATTAATCGTGACACGTGTGTGAACTTCAGAATTTAGGGTTTTGTTGGTGAAGTTCAAGAAGTTGCAGCTCAAAAGGAGCCGTAAACTCGGAGAATAGGACCAAAAATTCGAAAACGTATTGAGGTGATTCCAACTTCCTCTTTAAAATCGAATGTATTGATCAAATGTAGAGAATGTACATTTTAGTGCATTTTTGAAACACGTAAGTTGGACGGTCGCTTCTCTGTGAAGCGTGTTTTGGAAAATATAACAATTAATATCACAGAAAATAATTACACGATTGAGACATGAAGAACTGGCAACTGTCGGTTGCCATGAATTCAGAACATTTCATTTAGAGCAGTAATTTTAAAAGCATGCGCAAGCATGCGCATTAACGCAAGTGCTTAAAGATGTCTGTAATTGCAGGGCAGAAAAAGAGAGAAAAAGCAAGAAACTGACAGAACGGGAGAGAAAGAGTGAGAGAAAAAGAGAGAAAGAGGGAGAGAGAGAGAGAGAGAGAAGAAGAGAGGGAGAGAAAGAGAGAGAAAGGGAGAGAGAGAGTTGGCGCTCACGAGCTCGAAAGAGTACACTGCCCTCCAGATCGGACCTCCGCTGACGTCACGGCTGTTATTGACCCCCCCCTTCCCCACGCCTCGTCAGAATCCTGAGTCGCGGACTTCCCGGACAGTAGCCCATCCCCTCCCTGGCTCCTCCCATTACAAATGGTATCGAGTGGAGATAGTTCCCTCCCTGGGCTGTTGAAGTCCTTAGGCTCAGGCCATCTCAGTTTTTCTTTCCTCAATGGCGGAGCTGCAGCGGCTCTCTCGGCTAAGCTAGCACCGGCTGAGGTGACTCAGGGCATCCACAGATGTCACTGCAGTGCCTCTGACCGAGAGGTCTTAGGCTGGCAGGATGTTTGACACTTGCTACATTGCTAGGCAGAATTCAACCGTATATGGTAGTGTAGTGAATGTTAGAGTGTGTGTGTCAGAGGGAGAGGATACAAGGAAGAGGCAGGAAATATCGCGCGCGGTCCGAGGCCCGTTTGTTAGGGTACTGCTCCGGCATTCGCCTGGTGTTGATCGGGGAAACCACGGAAAACTACCGATCAGAGCAGCCGGCCGCTAGCATTCTCCTCCAAACAGCGACTGAACTCGCCCGACAAAGTAGCTAATGTCGAAACCCCAGCCACCGTGGGGAGTGGAACCCTAGGACCTGCCGGGCAGAGGCACTGCAATGCCGTCTCTGGACGCCCCGAGCCACCTCAGCCAGACTATCACTTTCCCGCGCATGCGCACAGCCTCACGCCCGCAGTCGACGGCCGCCCGCGCCAAAAGCGCCTCCGGACTCGCCCGCACGGCACGTTCCTCGCCAGCCCGCCGCATCCATCCACGCCACGCTCCCTCCCTCCCTCTGACGGACTCCCTCCGCCATCCAGAGCACGTTCCACGTTCCACGCGCCACGTTCCCACGCCCCGCGAGGATGACTATCGATTGCATGATCAATCGACGCTGGCCGGCGCTAGTTACTCGCCGCGCGGCGCATCCCCACAAATCGACCAAGAGGATCGAGTGCGGTGGCGCTGATCGCAGGGCGGCGGGCGATGCGGCGCTGATAGGGCCAAGACGTATGGGCTGTTTGGCGGCCGCCACGGACACACGCGCAGTGGGGGCGAGCACAAGGAACGGAGGACACAATAACAATAATAATAACAATAGCAATAATAACAATAATAATTACAATAATAAGGTTTGGCGGTACCTGTAGCTGAATACAGTTTTGGAATAGTGGACTGGACTGAGCAAGAAATTCGCACCATGGATCGAAAAACCAGAAAACTGCTAACAATGCATCATGTTTCCCACCCTCGAGCTGATGTACATAGACTTATGTGTTACGTAAGGAAGGAGGAAGAGGCCTGAGACAAATTGAAGCCTCCTGGCACAATGCAATAACCGGGATGTGAAGGTATGTAGTCAGCCATCGAGATGACCCTTTAATGAGGCAGGTCATGAAATCTGACCAAAAGACGGGAAACAGAGGCATTGTTAGTGTAGCAAGAAGCATTGAGAAGAAAACTAGGCAAGACACGTCGAATAACACAGACGCTGAACTTCTGATGCTGCTAAACATGAAGTGTGAGAAACAAAAAATGTTAAAGAAATCGTGGAGGGACAAACTCCTTCATGGACAGTATCTAAAAAGAATGGACAAGGTGCAGATCAATAAAGATCAATCTTGTATGCGGCTTAAAAGGGGAAGAATGAAGCCAGAATCGGAAGCAGTTCTAGTAGCTGCTCAAGATCAGGCCTTGAGAACACGACATTATGATAAGGTTCTCAAAATTTCCCAAGATGATAAATGCCGCATTTGTCAGGAACACGTAGAAACCATTGATCATATTGTCTCAGCCGAATGTGGGGCGTAAAAGCACAGGTCGTCCCCGATAGTTATCGGAGCTCTGGGATCTGTTCCGCAAAATTTGTGTAAGAACTTGGCTAAACTTCCAGGTCATTCAAAGGACTGGGAAGTGCAAGAAATTGCTTTATTTGGCACAGCTCACATTTTGCGCAAAGTATTGTAGAGGCACCGACAGTCCCTAGATCTGCTCCTTAGGTAGCTGGTTGCAACCTGGAGTAGATTTTATACTCAGCCGACTCATAACATCTGTAGTCGTGATATGAATCAACAACAACAACAACAACAATAATAATAATAATAACAATAATAATAATAACAACAAAGAGACACAAAAAATGTTAAAGAAGTCGTGGAGGGACAAACCCCTCCATGGACAATATCTAAAAAGAATGGACAAGGTGCAGATCAATAAAGATCAATCATTTATGTGGCTTAAAAGGGGAAGAATGAAGCCAGAATCGGAAGCAGTTCTAGTGGTTGCTCAAGATCAGGCGTAGAGAACACGACAGTATGATAAAGCGGTTCTCAAAATTTCCGAAGATGACAAATGCCGAATTTGCCAGGAGCAAGTAGAAATCATTGATCAATATGATCAATGGTTTCTACTTTTCCGATTCTAGCAAAGACTGAATCAGCTTGTCCAATCCTAGCAAAGACCGAATACTTGAAAAGACACGACAGGGTGTGTAGCTACCTCCACTGGCAGACCTGTACCTCCCTCGCAGTTCCGAACACATGCCCCAAGTGGTACGAACACTCACCAAAACCGGTGACATCGGTTGGACTCTGTACAATATTGTACGACCAACATATTCACGCGGATCGCACGATAGTGGCAAACAAACCGGATATTGTTATCCGGGATTTTGAGAAAAAATTGTGTCTACTTGTAGATGTTGCTGTGCCTTGTGATCAACATGTCTTAACTAAGGAGGCAGAGAAACGTCTTAAATAGAAGAGTTTGGAAATCGAGGTCAGCCGAATGTGGGTCCTTCATGTTACTTCCCTTCTTCCTACGAAGAAACAATCGTCTTACTCGTATTTAATTTGTTCTAGAGAAACCACAAAAGCGTTGTTTGGCGCAGAATTTCAGTTTTCTCTCTTTGTGACTATAAATAACACTTTTATCAAAAAACTGCCTTGCATTAAATTTTCGTGGTTTTGAAGGTAAATTACCTAGCTCATAGGAATGTTCGCCGCAACATACTATGATGCAACTTGCGGTGTATCAAATACACCGCCATCTCTAGTTCTTAACTAAAATGTAAACTTCTCTTTTGATTGTGCTCTATAAAGTCTAAATGTAGACTAATAAATACACTACACTGACGTAGTACAAATTCACAAGGCCAGAATGAACAAAAAAATCACTATACTTGTCAGAGTAATCTCGGAGATCACGTTTCTTTTAATGCCTCAACTCATTTATTTTAAGGTATTTTTAGATATTTAGACGCTCCTAAATTATTCTAAATAACTGTACACTTAATACAAACTGTTGACTTATAATTATGTCCTGTACCTCTTTAGCATAGGCAGGTAGTAATCTCAGATACTGGTATATCTGATAATAATCAAAAATAAAGGAAAAAGAACTAGAAAACAAGCACATTGAAGTTCACACAGTTGTTTGAAAAGCTTGCATTTTCGTCTTCCTCAGTACTTCATCTCGCATTTGGGTCGTTTTGCAGTGAGAAGCTCAATCCATTCCCAGTCTCCCATTTAGCAAGGACATTACCGCTGGAGTGTTGCTTGCAGTAAAACGGTCGGATTTCTCCCAGGGCTTCTCTCGACGACAGCTGTTCGCAGAAATAGTTTACAGACACTTGCAGGACGCGGTCTTCTCGTAAGTCTTCTAGGAAACGACTAGGGAGCGGAACGTGTTTCGCTGCTCGAAAAATCACGTGGACCACATCCGGGTCCAGTTGGACGGCATCTTTCAACGTCAGCAAAATACTCGTAAGCGGCATTTGAGCTCTAAAAACGTTTACAACTAAATTTCGCCAAGCAAAACTTAAGAATATGTTTCAAACATATTTTCTTTAGTTTCTAGCGTCAGACGACAGTTAAGATGGTCCACAACGATTTTATTACGAGCGAGGAAAACCAAGTGAATATACGAATTATGAACATATTCTGAAAAAATGAAATAACACAAAAACACACAGCAAATATAATGTTTAATAATGGAGATGAGTGAAAAGAACAAAATTCGTCACGGATCTGAAGATTCAAGTTCTAGAATCGTTTTGATAATGTTACAGTAACAGAATAAAAATGATATTAATATTTCTTTGTCAGTCTTAAAAAACTGGGCAAATAAATATTATTAAAATCCAGACAGTCAGAAGATATTGGCATAAAATGATATTGTATCGTCTTCTTTGTACTTAAGAATTCCGCTCTACAAAATGCCCCAAAAATCTTGAAATATGCTTTTTAAAATATGCATTTATAACCTAAAAATTCTCAGATATGCACTTTAATATGCAATTAAAATTAACTACATTTGATTTTCTGTATAAACTTTTCTTGATAAAATTCAGGAGAAGCATGCTTGGAAAAAAAAATGTGTGCAAACGTAATATAAACTAACTTAGATCTCGAGAGAAATAATTGAAGTAAATGTGCACTTGATTGAAGTACCTACATTGTAGGTCTTTAACTTTTTTCTGCCCAGTTTAAAAAAAGATATCAAGAAATATCCTACATTTGCACAAATATTTTATCATCTATAGAAAAGAAAAAAACAGAAGAAAATTGAGTCAAGCTTTGCTAACAACGAACGCTCACGAATAGATTGTATGAAAACACGGAACATTTTCTCTGTTTTAACGATATATGCAAAAGATGCTCCCTTAATTACGCAAAATATGCCCCAACAGGGAAAAAATCGATCAAATATGCACTAACAATTTAATCTACAAAGCATCATATGCCAAGAAATTACTCTTAGCTACGAAGCAATGGAGAAAGATATGCAAAATCATAGAAATCCGCTCCCTGGTGCTTCCCGTTCGAGGTGGCAAAAACTCCGTGATGGTCAGGCGCCTGGCTGCGAGCGGAGCGCCCACGAGAGACGAGCAGGAGGCGGAGGCGGCGGGGACGGGTCAGAGGGCGCCACTCCACTCCGCACCTCAGCCCCCGCCACTCGCCGCTCGGCGCCGCCGCGCCCAGCCTCGCGCACGGCGGCCACACTCGCTCGCTGGCTCAGGGCACCAGCTGCAGTGCCTGGCACGGCGTGCAAACTCGCTCGCTGGCTAAGGCACCAGCTGCAGTGCCTGGCACGGCGGCCAAACTCGCTCGCTGGCTAAGGGCACCAGCTGCAGTGCCTGGCACGGCGGCCAAACTCGCTCGCTGGCTAAGGGCATCAGCTGCTGTGCCCCCGTCCGGGAGGCATGATTTGAATTCGTACTCTATTTGTGAATGAGGTTTTTTTATTTGTCACCTGATGATGGAAACCAACTGTTTCCGAAACGTGTGAAATCTGTATTCTGTTTCATACATAAAGTTGTTATTTAAAACATTTCTGTCTTGTAAACTGATTGATATATATTAAAAATATAGACAGAAACGGAAAATATTAATTATAACTTCTTTAGAGTTCTCTGATTGGTCAGTGATGGCGGCGCCGGAAACGCAAGTGTCAGCTGATAGCTCCTTCCGTCCTCTTGAGACGCTTCACTTGTGAGAAAGTGTTCTTTGTCAAGGTTTATTGACGTTTAAATGCGTTTGGAGTTGAATTTTGCCGTTTTATGAACATAAATGTTGATTAGGCAAAGTTCACATATGAATTGTCTAAATATAACATGCAGTTATTTAAATGATTTTACAGTCACTTTTTTCTCAAAATTAATATTTTGAATGAGAGAATCTGCTACTTTGTTACCAAAGTGAGGCAAACTCTAAAGAAGCTTCATTCACAAGTCTAGTGCAAATACTAATCATGCGTCCGGGATGTCCTAGGTTCGAGTCCCGACCGCGGCAGGATTTTCTACACTAGCTAGACAGCGAGGACCTATTCAGTCGCTGTCTGCAGGAGAATTCTAGCTTCCTCCAGAAGCTCCGACATCCAAAGCCTAATTCAAATCTATAGCACGCCACCGACACCGATCTGCACTACAGGGCCATGAGAACTCGTAACACCACAGTGCCAGGTATTTCCTACCAGCTGGGCATCGCCCAGCCGGGACAAGCTCTAAGCTCCCGACCGATCTCCTGGCACATGTGGTAGTGTAGTGCATGGTAGTGTAAGTGTGTGTGTAAGGGGAGACGATAGGACAAGGAAGAAGAAGAAAGATCGCACGCGGTCCGTGGTCTTTTTGATCAGATACTGCTTCGGCATTCGCCTGATGATGATGGGAGAAACCCATGGAAAACTTACGATGAGAACAGCCGGCCGCGAGGATTCTCCTCCAGACAGGCACTGAATTCGATCTAGCTCACAAGCTAGTGTATATAATAATAATTTGTATTATTATATTTGTAATAATAATAATAATAATTTTTATTATTTGTCGGTCTCGTGGCTGAGATCGTTAAGGGTCGTGGCGAACTCGGACCGCAGGGTCGCGGGTTCAAGTCCCGCCTACGACATGGGTGTATTTGGGTATGTTTGTGGTTGGGTGTGTGCCGTCCTTTCATCCCTCACTATCATCATCATTTCATCTTCCATACCCCCAGGGCTAACAACCCTGGGAGATAAAAATGGGATTCAGCTAAAATGCTGATCCCCCCTAAGACTGGTTCACGTCCTGCCTCCGCGACAATGTTTCTGGGCCCCGGGAAAAGGCAGCATGCATGTACGCGTGATCCAAGTTGCCCTACACGCGAGAAAAAAAATTATTATGTTTATAATAATAATGATAATAATAATAATTATTATTATTATTAATAGCGAAGTGTTGTTGAACAAAGTAGTTGATGCGTGGAGAACCTCTAATTAAGCTGTCACTTCCAGGACGAATGAAGAGCGCAAGTTTCTCGGAGAAGCCTAATTGCGCTGAGCTGCGAGTGGGCCGCGTGGTGAGCTATAGGGCGAGACACGTCTTCTGCGCGGCCGGCTGCATCAAGGCCCTCCCACCTCCGCATCGCCTCGAGCCGTGGGCGGGAGGAAGGAGGCGGCCCGGGGGAATCTTGAAGTGAGAGCGTAAATGTCACGAGGCTGCAGAAGAGGTGGTCGGGCGGGCCTTCCTGTTCCCTAAACGCGAAATCACGAACACTGAGTCCGCTTGAATTTTCATGAGAGCGTCTCCCGCCTCGCCCACGCACTTTATACGAGGCGTCTCCTACGTTGGGTGTGCTCTTGCTGCAAGAGCCCCCACAAGGTGAGCGTAGTTCGCACTCTATACAATTTTTCACTTCCTAGCTGCAGAGTCGAGGGAAAGTTAATGCTGCGCGAAAAAACAGTGAATTTTCGACAGAAAAACTCTTGTTTCAGGGCTCTAGTAAAGAAAAAATGCATAACTCCAGTTGATAAATTTAGAAAAATACACGTGGTGTAGCCAGAATTCCTGTTTTGAGCGTGCTTGCTTCTAGAAAATCGAATGACGGCCTGTCTGTCGGTATGTCTGTCCGTCTGTGTAAATCAATCAAATAACATTTAAACGAGGTGTCTCCTACGTAATGTGTGTATTAGACGTGTCTGCTCTTCCTGCAAAACCACAAAGTGTCTACACTTCTCAAGCGTACTTCACATTCTATACAATTTTTACTTCCTTGCTACAGAGTAAAGAGAAAGTTATGTAATGCTGCGCGGGAAAACGGCGACTTTTCCGTAGAAAAGCGCTTATTACAGGGCTTTGGGGACGAAAAAGTGGATAAATCCAGTTGTTAAAAAGATATCCTCCAGCACAGTGACTGCCAACGAGACAAGGAATGACGTCGGAGCATTGTTTACCCTCAGAGGTAAAGCACTCGGGGAAGCGGTGCGAGCGAATAGGGGAGGGAAGGAGGGGCAGACGGCACCGAAAACGTAGTAGTGGGCCTTTGCCAGTGTTTCAGGAAACATGAAAGAAAAACCGTCTACGCCCGACAACTTTCTTTGTTAGGGAAGAAGAGTATCCTTTTATAGATACTGAAACAATGCCGAAGTGTTTGGTGTGTTCGAAAGAACTTCAATATATTGTAAAGCCCAACCTACAGATGCATTACGTAGCTTTGCGACCCAGATAAATCTTCGAGATTAAAATAAATTCTGGGATTTGACACACCTCGCAATCATGAAATAAGTAAAGGAATTTGCAGATTGAAGATTATGGAAAAGATCCTGAAAATCACGAGGATTTACAACATTCTCAAACAAAACGGTACATCATAATAATCAAATTGACTGGGGGTCATAATTATTTTACGTCACCCCTACCGGGTACCTATTTGTTAACATTCATTATTGTTTCAGAACGAACTAATTCGTTGTATTATATACTACTGTATAACATATTATTGCCCTAAAATGTGAAAACTGTCTTTTCCAAAAACGTTATTTAATACAAGAGTAGAAGTGGAATTACAGTACTGCTTATGATAAAGAGTCGGATATTTTTTGAGTTATGTAATAATGTTTTCTATTATATGATTCATAAAATTGTTATTAAATAATAAACATCCTAAATAATAATTACCAGTTAAAAATCGTAATTATCTATTTTCCAAGCGAACCTTTTCCCCCCACTTCCGTACCATCATTGGGACACTGTGCTCTTGCCGCCGCGACGGCCTCTATCTTCGCTCGGTCGGTCGGTTCGGAGCAAGAAAGCAGATTTCTGTAACGTCACAGAGCATTGAGTTGGCAACCACTGCTCTAGCAAGTGGTGTAGACACAATCTACGTTTTCTGGGACCTTGATAACAAAAAAATCGATGGACGGCAAAACGTGCGTCTCGTAAGTTGGGTATGCATTAAACACGTCAGCTTCTTCTGCAAACCCAGAAAGTGTCCACACTTCTGAAGCGTGTTTCTCTCTGTACACAATTTTTCTAATGAAATTTCCTTATTGTAACTGCCAATTGAAACATTCACTTTCTCGATATCCTGTCAACAAAATTTAGGATCATCATTGAAGTTCTATAATGACTAAACTAATGGTACAGTCATTTATAAGTATGGCATAGTTCCGATTTTCTTTGAAACTTCTAAAATTTAGAAAATACCAAAATTATCTGTATCTAATTCACTAAAAGCGTTAATTTAGAAAGGCGATTGAGCTTTGTAATCAACCAAAGTTAATGATTTTTGCTTAAGTAGTGATCCCTATATGCGTCATTTAATAACCAATTATTTAGAATTATTACTAAGTTTTAATTATATCTTGAAATTCGTAGAATATTATCAATCGTTGTTTATTCATTTCTTCATTCAGTGAGATGTAATCGATGTCCTGAAAGCTTTTCGTCTTTCAGAAAATATATGTGATCATTGTTAGCGAAAGAATACTGAATTTTCTTACGTTCGAGGAGTATTTTTATATGCAGGAGTGTAAATAAACGCAATTCTCAGCAATCGTGTGACACATGTCTTTTCACAAAAGCATTTCATTTAGAAAGGCGATTGAGCTTTGTAATCAACCAAAGTTAATGATTTTTGCTTAAGTAGTGATCCCTATATGCGTCATTTAATAACCAATTATTTAGAATTATTACTAAGTTTTAATTATATCTTGAAATTCGTAGAATATTATCAATCGTTGTTTATTCATTTCTTCATTCAGTGAGATGTAATCGATGTCCTGAAAGCTTTTCGTCTTTCAGAAAATATATGTGATCATTGTTAGCGAAAGAATACTGAATTTTCTTACGTTCGAGGAGTATTTTTATATGCAGGAGTGTAAATAAACGCAATTCTCAGCAATCGTGTGACACATGTCTTTTCACAAAAGCATTTCGGTTACTACAATTATATTTGGACTATTAAATTAAAGGACCTTTTGGCCCATTCAAATGTAGGTGGATAATAGTTTTCCCTACAACTTACTGGTAAAAAAATCTAGGTGAATATAAAACATTTCATTTGCATTTTTAGAAACACCATTGTCTCTGTGATCACAGTGAATAGCTTCAAAAAGTGTAAACCTCTCTCTTTTAATTAAATGAATACAGAACAACATAAAACAAGCATTACTTTAAACGCACAATAACAGATATTCACATTTAATTGATAACTTTATTGTTATTTTAATTAAAACATTTCAAACCATATCTAGAATTGAAAATGAAACTTACCAAGAACATGTTTCATCATTATTTACAAAGATCTTTCACCGAACACGGCGTTTCGCCCCTCATGTTTCTGAGTCATCTTTAGATATTATGTATAACATTATGAGGTTGTGTGCATGCAGAATACATGTTATTTATAGTAAGTGGTTCTCTAGCTCATACCATATACAATTGCACTACTACTTCACGATTACTACCTGTAAACAAAGTTTAATAATTAACATTCACTCTTACGAAAATATACCCTATATTATAAATTAAAAAAACAACTTACAATTAGACCTGCATTCATTCCCCTGAATTTGTCAATAATCCGCATCCCAAAGTGTGACATTACCGATATGCAATGGCGTAGCGTGTCTCCTGCATTTGGGGATGCTCAACAATAATGCGAACTGAAGACATCGTGATTCTTATTGTTCTAATTTCAACTATAGACTGTCTCTATTGATTTGTTGAATTATAAAAAAGGTTCCAAAGAATTATAGACAGTCATAAACAAAATATATTTGTTATCTTGACAACGTTTCGGAGACTATTTATGTCTCCATCATCAGGTCATTAATTTTATTACATCACAATCTATAAGATAAAATAAAATTACAAATAAATATCTACAAATTTGCATTAATTTTAAAAACTTTAAACTAAAAAATAATAATAAATTGAAGGAAAGTACGTAGTAAAAAAAAATTCTATACTCACATGATATAATACATTACATCTAAAAATAATAAATTGAAAGAAAGTACGTAATAAAAGATTTTATACTCACATGAATTTGTAGAATATAAAATAAATTATTAAACAAGTCCACGTTTACTACGTAAAAAATACATACCATTTGTGTTCTGTAATCAATATTGTAGGGTTGAGAAAATCAATAATATGATCGTGTTTTATTCTGTGAGCAGTAACGGAATTTTGTTTTTCGAAGGGTAATTTAATATTATTTATATGTTCTTTGATCCTATCCCCTAACCTCCTCCGAGTTTGACCAATATATACTAAATCACAATCAGAACATTGTAATGAGTACACCGAATTAAGTATATTTAATTTAGGAATCGGATCCTTGACATGACGGACTACATTAGATTTATTGATGATTGTATTGACAAGGACCACATTAGGGAAATTATTTGAAAACATTCTCTTTATACAGTTGTTGATTCCCGGAACAAAAGGTAACGAAAATATAATTTTATCAGAAAATTTTTGAGAAGGTGGTGGATTACCTATTACGTAATTTATGTCAAAAGATCTCTGTACCAATTGATTTAACTTCTGACATACAAATTTTTCAACAAATTTAATGGGATATGAATTTCTTAATAACAATAAAAATATTTTTTCAAGGTTAGCAGGATAGAAAATAGAATCTGAAATTCGAAAAACTCTCTCAACTAGATTTTTGACAATGGCAATTTTCATAACGGTAGGATGATTGGAATAAAAATTTAAGATAATTCCTGCATATGTAGGTTTTGTGTACCAATTTGTAATACAAAATGTTGGAAATCTATAAATTGTAAAATCAAGAAAGTTTATCTTGTATTCAACTTCTCTTTCCAAAGTAAATTTCAAGTTACAATGATAAGAATTAAATTTTTCAAAAACTTCATTAACCTGATCATGTTGTAGTACCATTAATATATCATCTACATATCGGGTAAAAAATTTAATATTCAATTGGGAAAGAATATTTGTTTCTAATTTTCTCATTGTGATTTCACAAAGAATGGAACTTAAAACTCCACCTATAGGGCATCCATCTTTCTGGAAATAAATTTTGTCATTAAACTTGAAGGTTATATTTTGAAGAATTAATCTTAATGCTAGTAAAATTTCTACTTTAGGTATACTAGATGTTTTGTATCTAATTGGACAAGTTAAAACTTCATCTAAAGTAGAGAATATCAATTCATGAGGCATTGAGGGGAACATTTTGACAATATCCAAAGAAATCATCACATCTTGAGGAGTAAACTCTAGATGTTTTAATTTTGTCACCACATCTAGACTATTTTTAGCATTAAATTGGTAATCAATTTTTAAGAAAGTTTTAAGGACGTCATTAATAAATTTTGATAATTTGTAATCAGGTGAATCTATACTAGAAACGACTGGTCTAAATGGGATTCCTTGTTTATGAACCTTGGCAAAGCCATAAGCCCTGGAAATGCCAAGAACTGTAGGATATATAGAACGGTAAACTGAAAAATCAATATATTTTTTATCACGCCATCTTTTTAAAACTTGTTGGATCTTCAGAAGATATTGCCTTGAAGGATTTCTATTTAATTGAATAAAATCTTCACTAGAGTGAAAGTTCTCTTCAACCTTAGTCAGATATGTCGATTTATCTACTATGGTAACCGCACCACCTTTATCTGTAGGGATGACAATAAATTCGGGATGTTTTTTTAAAAATTTATCAGTTAGTAAAAAATTACGTAGTATCAGATTATGTTGTTTACTTAAATGAATCGGATTATTAACATAAATAGAAATAGAATTAACTAAACGATTCCTTATATCATTTCTTTCTTTTTGTGGTACTTTATGTAGATTAGATTCAACTGATTTAATTAATTGAAAGGTAACTTTCTGTTTATCTTTATTGGTTATAGGAAAAGAAAATGTTTGACCTAAACTAGCCGTATTCTGAACAGCTATAGGAATATTAGAAGAAGTTAAATTATAAAATTTAGGTCCAAAAATTTCATCTGATCTAGCTTCATCTTGATAAAAATTATTATTTTTTTGATCTTCTAGTAGTAATTTTTGAAACTTATTGAATTTCTTTCGATTCTCATATTCAAAATACCTTTTAAGTTTGACCATTTGTGTATTATAAAAAACATTTAAGGTATCACTAGATATAAACATTTTAAGTGCATGTTCCGTCTTGTTTAAAGTTATTTGTAGTTTTTTCAATAAAAAATATTTATCAGATAAAGTTAGACTCAATATATGCTTATTAAATTTTTCAATATATCTCTTAAAATGGTTTTGATTTTTAAATGAATTAAATATAATAAGTCTAGTACTATTTTTTATGAATTTAGGAATTAATCCATAATTTTTGCAATTTTGAAGAAAAATTATGTGAGTTTGGACATTTTTATACTGCGTACTTACCTTCATCCAATTCTTGATGTGATGAAGTGCAGGATTACGAAGACTACTGATGAAGGATGAGCTTGAATGTTGTTGAAGATTTGTCATATTTCTAAAGGATGTAAGGTTCATTAAAAAGACCACTTTATATGGAACACGTGGTATTATGTATCAATTTCAACTATAGACTGTCTCTATTGATTTGTTGAATTATAAAAAAGTTCCAAAGAATTATAGACAGTCATAAACAAAATATATTTGTTATCTTGACAACGTTTCGGAGACTATTTATGTCTCCATCATCAGGTCATTAATTTTATTACATCACAATCTATAAGATAAAATAAAATTACAAATAAATATCTACAAATTTGCATTAATTTTAAAAACTTTAAACTAAAAAATAATAATAAATTGAAGGAAAGTACGTAGTAAAAAAAATTCTATACTCACATGATATAATACATTACATCTAAAAATAATAAATTGAAAGAAAGTACGTAATAAAAGATTTTATACTCACATGAATTTGTAGAATATAAAATAAATTATTAAACAAGTCCACGTTTACTACGTAAAAAATACGGACATGAAGATTGTTGCGTATTGAGAATAACATTATTTGAAATATCTATTGAAAAACTTTTGTATTTTTTATTAAATTTGGTTAATACAGAATCATAACTCTTAGAAAACTGATTACATTCAATTTGAGAATTCATAGAAGGATATATTTTTATAAACAAAGATTCTAGAATTAGTCTCGAAAACCATTTGTGTTCTGTAATCAATATTGTAGGGTTGAGAAAATCAATAATATGATCGTGTTTTATTCTGTGAGCAGTAACGGAATTTTGTTTTTCGAAGGGTAATTTAATATTATTTATATGTTCTTTGATCCTATCCCCTAACCTCCTCCGAGTTTGACCAATATATACTAAATCACAATCAGAACATTGTAATGAGTACACCGAATTAAGTATATTTAATTTAGGAATCGGATCCTTGACATGACGGACTACATTAGATTTATTGATGATTGTATTGACAAGGACCACATTAGGGAAATTATTTGAAAACATTCTCTTTATACAGTTGTTGATTCCCGGAACAAAAGGTAACGAAAATATAATTTTATCAGAAAATTTTTGAGAAGGTGGTGGATTACCTATTACGTAATTTATGTCAAAAGATCTCTGTACCAATTGATTTAACTTCTGACATACAAATTTTTCAACAAATTTAATGGGATATGAATTTCTTAATAACAATAAAAATATTTTTTCAAGGTTAGCAGGATAGAAAATAGAATCTGAAATTCGAAAAACTCTCTCAACTAGATTTTTGACAATGGCAATTTTCATAACGGTAGGATGATTGGAATAAAAATTTAAGATAATTCCTGCATATGTAGGTTTTGTGTACCAATTTGTAATACAAAATGTTGGAAATCTATAAATTGTAAAATCAAGAAAGTTTATCTTGTATTCAACTTCTCTTTCCAAAGTAAATTTCAAGTTACAATGATAAGAATTAAATTTTTCAAAAACTTCATTAACCTGATCATGTTGTAGTACCATTAATATATCATCTACATATCGGGTAAAAAATTTAATATTCAATTGGGAAAGAATATTTGTTTCTAATTTTCTCATTGTGATTTCACAAAGAATGGAACTTAAAACTCCACCTATAGGGCATCCATCTTTCTGGAAATAAATTTTGTCATTAAACTTGAAGGTTATATTTTGAAGAATTAATCTTAATGCTAGTAAAATTTCTACTTTAGGTATACTAGATGTTTTGTATCTAATTGGACAAGTTAAAACTTCATCTAAAGTAGAGAATATCAATTCATGAGGCATTGAGGGGAACATTTTGACAATATCCAAAGAAATCATCACATCTTGAGGAGTAAACTCTAGATGTTTTAATTTTGTCACCACATCTAGACTATTTTTAGCATTAAATTGGTAATCAATTTTTAAGAAAGTTTTAAGGACGTCATTAATAAATTTTGATAATTTGTAATCAGGTGAATCTATACTAGAAACGACTGGTCTAAATGGGATTCCTTGTTTATGAACCTTGGCAAAGCCATAAGCCCTGGAAATGCCAAGAACTGTAGGATATATAGAACGGTAAAACTGAAAAATCAATATATTTTTTATCACGCCATCTTTTTAAAACTTGTTGGATCTTCAGAAGATATTGCCTTGAAGGATTTCTATTTAATTGAATAAAATCTTCACTAGAGTGAAAGTTCTCTTCAACCTTAGTCAGATATGTCGATTTATCTACTATGGTAACCGCACCACCTTTATCTGTAGGGATGACAATAAATTCGGGATGTTTTTTTTAAAAATTTATCAGTTAGTAAAAAATTACGTAGTATCAGATTATGTTGTTTACTTAAATGAATCGGATTATTAACATAAATAGAAATAGAATTAACTAAACGATTCCTTATATCATTTCTTTCTTTTTGTGGTACTTTATGTAGATTAGATTCAACTGATTTAATTAATTGAAAGGTAACTTTCTGTTTATCTTTATTGGTTATAGGAAAAGAAAATGTTTGACCTAAACTAGCCGTATTCTGAACAGCTATAGGAATATTAGAAGAAGTTAAATTATAAAATTTAGGTCCAAAAATTTCATCTGATCTAGCTTCATCTTGATAAAAATTATTATTTTTTTGATCTTCTAGTAGTAATTTTTGAAACTTATTGAATTTCTTTCGATTCTCATATTCAAAATACCTTTTAAGTTTGACCATTTGTGTATTATAAAAAACATTTAAGGTATCACTAGATATAAACATTTTAAGTGCATGTTCCGTCTTGTTTAAAGTTATTTGTAGTTTTTTCAATAAAAAATATTTATCAGATAAAGTTAGACTCAATATATGCTTATTAAATTTTTCAATATATCTCTTAAAATGGTTTTGATTTTTAAATGAATTAAATATAATAAGTCTAGTACTATTTTTTATGAATTTAGGAATTAATCCATAATTTTTGCAATTTTGAAGAAAAATTATGTGAGTTTGGACATTTTTATACTGCGTACTTACCTTCATCCAATTCTTGATGTGATGAAGTGCAGGATTACGAAGACTACTGATGAAGGATGAGCTTGAATGTTGTTGAAGATTTGTCATATTTCTAAAGGATGTAAGGTTCATTAAAAAGACCACTTTATATGGAACACGTGGTATTATGTATCAATTTCAACTATAGACTGTCTCTATTGATTTGTTGAATTATAAAAAAGTTCCAAAGAATTATAGACAGTCATAAACAAAATATATTTGTTATCTTGACAACGTTTCGGAGACTACTTATGTCTCCATATATATATGTATATATGCATATATGCATACGCAGTATAAAAATGTCCAAACTCACATAATTTTTCTTCAAAATTGCAAAAATTATGGATTAATTCCTAAATTCATAAAAAATAGTACTAGACTTATTATATTTAATTCATTTAAAAATCAAAACCATTTTAAGAGATATATTGAAAAATTTAATAAGCATATATTGAGTCTAACTTTATCTGATAAATATTTTTTATTGAAAAAACTACAAATAACTTTAAACAAGACGGAACATGCACTTAAAATGTTTATATCTAGTGATACCTTAAATGTTTTTTATAATACACAAATGGTCAAACTTAAAAGGTATTTTGAATATGAGAATCGAAAGAAATTCAATAAGTTTCAAAAATTACTACTAGAAGATCAAAAAAATAATAATTTTTATCAAGATGAAGCTAGATCAGATGAAATTTTTGGACCTAAATTTTATAGTTTAACTTCTTCTAATATTCCTATAGCTGTTCAGAATACGGCTAGTTTAGGTCAAACATTTTCTTTTCCTATAACCAATAAAGATAAACAGAAAGTTACCTTTCAATTAATTAAATCAGTTGAATCTAATCTACATAAAGTACCACAAAAAGAAAGAAATGATATAAGGAATCGTTTAGTTAATTCTATTTCTATTTATGTTAATAATCCGATTCATTTAAGTAAACAACATAATCTGATACTACGTAATTTTTTACTAACTGATAAATTTTTAAAAAAACATCCCGAATTTATTGTCATCCCTACAGATAAAGGTGGTGCGGTTACCATAGTAGATAAATCGACATATCTGACTAAGGTTGAAGAGAACTTTCACTCTAGTGAAGATTTTATTCAATTAAATAGAAATCCTTCAAGGCAATATCTTCTGAAGATCCAACAAGTTTTAAAAAGATGGCGTGATAAAAAATATATTGATTTTTCAGTTTACCGTTCTATATATCCTACAGTTCTTGGCATTTCCAGGGCTTATGGCTTTGCCAAGGTTCATAAACAAGGAATCCCATTTAGACCAGTCGTTTCTAGTATAGATTCACCTGATTACAAATTATCAAAATTTATTAATGACGTCCTTAAAACTTTCTTAAAAATTGATTACCAATTTAATGCTAAAAATAGTCTAGATGTGGTGACAAAATTAAAAAATATAGAGTTTACTCCTCAAGATGTGATGATTTCTTTGGATATTGTCAAAATGTTCCCCTCAATGCCTCATGAATTGATATTCTCTACTTTAGATGAAGTTTTAACTTGTCCAATTAGATACAAAACATCTAGTATACCTAAAGTAGAAATTTTACTAGCATTAAGATTAATTCTTCAAAATATAACCTTCAAGTTTAATGACAAAATTTATTTCCAGAAAGATGGATGCCCTATAGGTGGAGTTTTAAGTTCCATTCTTTGTGAAATCACAATGAGAAAATTAGAAACAAATATTCTTTCCCAATTGAATATTAAATTTTTTACCCGATATGTAGATGATATATTAATGGTACTACAACATGATCAGGTTAATGAAGTTTTTGAAAAATTTAATTCTTATCATTGTAACTTGAAATTTACTTTGGAAAGAGAAGTTGAATACAAGATAAACTTTCTTGATTTTACAATTTATAGATTTCCAACATTTTGTATTACAAATTGGTACACAAAACCTACATATGCAGGAATTATCTTAAATTTTTATTCCAATCATCCTACCGTTATGAAAATTGCCATTGTCAAAAATCTAGTTGAGAGAGTTTTTCGAATTTCAGATTCTATTTTCTATCCTGCTAACCTTGAAAAAATATTTTTATTGTTATTAAGAAATTCATATCCCATTAAATTTGTTGAAAAATTTGTATGTCAGAAGTTAAATCAATTGGTACAGAGATCTTTTGACATAAATTACGTAATAGGTAATCCACCACCTTCTCAAAAATTTCTGATAAAATTATATTTTCGTTACCTTTTGTTCCGGGAATCAACAACTGTATAAAGAGAATGTTTTCAAATAATTTCCCTAATGTGGTCCTTGTCAATACAATCATCAATAAATCTAATGTAGTCCGTCATGTCAAGGATCCGATTCCTAAATTAAATATACTTAATTCGGTGTACTCATTACAATGTTCTGATTGTGATTTAGTATATATTGGTCAAACTCGGAGGAGGTTAGGGGATAGGATCAAAGAACATATAAATAATATTAAATTACCCTTCGAAAAACAAAATTCCGTTACTGCTCACAGAATAAAACACGATCATATTATTGATTTTCTCAACCCTACAATATTGATTACAGAACACAAATGGTTTTCGAGACTAATTCTAGAATCTTTGTTTATAAAAATATATCCTTCTATGAATTCTCAAATTGAATGTAATCAGTTTTCTAAGAGTTATGATTCTGTATTAACCAAATTTAATAAAAAATACAAAAGTTTTTCAATAGATATTTCAAATAATGTTATTCTCAATACGCAACAATCTTCATGTCCGTATTTTTTACGTAGTAAACGTGGACTTGTTTAATAATTTATTTTATATTCTACAAATTCATGTGAGTATAAAATCTTTTATTACGTACTTTCTTTCAATTTATTATTTTTAGATGTAATGTATTATATCATGTGAGTATAGAATTTTTTTTACTACGTACTTTCCTTCAATTTATTATTATTTTTTAGTTTAAAGTTTTTAAAATTAATGCAAATTTGTAGATATTTATTTGTAATTTTATTTTATCTTATAGATTGTGATGTAATAAAATTAATGACCTGATGATGGAGACATAAATAGTCTCCGAAACGTTGTCAAGATAACAAATATATTTTGTTTATGACTGTCTATAATTCTTTGGAACTTTTTTATAATTCAACAAATCAATAGAGACAGTCTATAGTTGAAATTGATACATAATACCACGTGTTCCATATAAAGTGGTCTTTTTAATGAACCTTACATCCTTTAGAAATATGACAAATCTTCAACAACATTCAAGCTCATCCTTCATCAGTAGTCTTCGTAATCCTGCACTTCATCACATCAAGAATTGGATGAAGGTAAGTACGCAGTATAAAAATGTCCAAACTCACATAATTTTTCTTCAAAATTGCAAAAAATTATGGATTAATTCCTAAATTCATAAAAAATAGTACTAGACTTATTATATTTAATTCATTTAAAAATCAAAACCATTTTAAGAGATATATTGAAAAATTTAATAAGCATATATTGAGTCTAACTTTATCTGATAAATATTTTTTATTGAAAAAACTACAAATAACTTTAAACAAGACGGAACATGCACTTAAAATGTTTATATCTAGTGATACCTTAAATGTTTTTTATAATACACAAATGGTCAAACTTAAAAGGTATTTTGAATATGAGAATCGAAAGAAATTCAATAAGTTTCAAAAATTACTACTAGAAGATCAAAAAAATAATAATTTTTATCAAGATGAAGCTAGATCAGATGAAATTTTTGGACCTAAATTTTATAATTTAACTTCTTCTAATATTCCTATAGCTGTTCAGAATACGGCTAGTTTAGGTCAAACATTTTCTTTTCCTATAACCAATAAAGATAAACAGAAAGTTACCTTTCAATTAATTAAATCAGTTGAATCTAATCTACATAAAGTACCACAAAAAGAAAGAAATGATATAAGGAATCGTTTAGTTAATTCTATTTCTATTTATGTTAATAATCCGATTCATTTAAGTAAACAACATAATCTGATACTACGTAATTTTTTACTAACTGATAAATTTTTAAAAAAACATCCCGAATTTATTGTCATCCCTACAGATAAAGGTGGTGCGGTTACCATAGTAGATAAATCGACATATCTGACTAAGGTTGAAGAGAACTTTCACTCTAGTGAAGATTTTATTCAATTAAATAGAAATCCTTCAAGGCAATATCTTCTGAAGATCCAACAAGTTTTAAAAAGATGGCGTGATAAAAAATATATTGATTTTTCAGTTTACCGTTCTATATATCCTACAGTTCTTGGCATTTCCAGGGCTTATGGCTTTGCCAAGGTTCATAAACAAGGAATCCCATTTAGACCAGTCGTTTCTAGTATAGATTCACCTGATTACAAATTATCAAAATTTATTAATGACGTCCTTAAAACTTTCTTAAAAATTGATTACCAATTTAATGCTAAAAATAGTCTAGATGTGGTGACAAAATTAAAAAATATAGAGTTTACTCCTCAAGATGTGATGATTTCTTTGGATATTGTCAAAATGTTCCCCTCAATGCCTCATGAATTGATATTCTCTACTTTAGATGAAGTTTTAACTTGTCCAATTAGATACAAAACATCTAGTATACCTAAAGTAGAAATTTTACTAGCATTAAGATTAATTCTTCAAAATATAACCTTCAAGTTTAATGACAAAATTTATTTCCAGAAAGATGGATGCCCTATAGGTGGAGTTTTAAGTTCCATTCTTTGTGAAATCACAATGAGAAAATTAGAAACAAATATTCTTTCCCAATTGAATATTAAATTTTTTACCCGATATGTAGATGATATATTAATGGTACTACAACATGATCAGGTTAATGAAGTTTTTGAAAAATTTAATTCTTATCATTGTAACTTGAAATTTACTTTGGAAAGAGAAGTTGAATACAAGATAAACTTTCTTGATTTTACAATTTATAGATTTCCAACATTTTGTATTACAAATTGGTACACAAAACCTACATATGCAGGAATTATCTTAATTTTTATTCCAATCATCCTACCGTTATGAAAATTGCCATTGTCAAAAATCTAGTTGAGAGAGTTTTTCGAATTTCAGATTCTATTTTCTATCCTGCTAACCTTGAAAAAATATTTTTATTGTTATTAAGAAATTCATATCCCATTAAATTTGTTGAAAAATTTGTATGTCAGAAGTTAAATCAATTGGTACAGAGATCTTTTGACATAAATTACGTAATAGGTAATCCACCACCTTCTCAAAAATTTTCTGATAAAATTATATTTTCGTTACCTTTTGTTCCGGGAATCAACAACTGTATAAAGAGAATGTTTTCAAATAATTTCCCTAATGTGGTCCTTGTCAATACAATCATCAATAAATCTAATGTAGTCCGTCATGTCAAGGATCCGATTCCTAAATTAAATATACTTAATTCGGTGTACTCATTACAATGTTCTGATTGTGATTTAGTATATATTGGTCAAACTCGGAGGAGGTTAGGGGATAGGATCAAAGAACATATAAATAATATTAAATTACCCTTCGAAAAACAAAATTCCGTTACTGCTCACAGAATAAAACACGATCATATTATTGATTTTCTCAACCCTACAATATTGATTACAGAACACAAATGGTTTTCGAGACTAATTCTAGAATCTTTGTTTATAAAAATATATCCTTCTATGAATTCTCAAATTGAATGTAATCAGTTTTCTAAGAGTTATGATTCTGTATTAACCAAATTTAATAAAAAATACAAAAGTTTTTCAATAGATATTTCAAATAATGTTATTCTCAATACGCAACAATCTTCATGTCCGTATTTTTTACGTAGTAAACGTGGACTTGTTTAATAATTTATTTTATATTCTACAAATTCATGTGAGTATAAAATCTTTTATTACGTACTTTCTTTCAATTTATTATTTTTAGATGTAATGTATTATATCATGTGAGTATAGAATTTTTTTTACTACGTACTTTCCTTCAATTTATTATTATTTTTTAGTTTAAAGTTTTTAAAATTAATGCAAATTTGTAGATATTTATTTGTAATTTTATTTTATCTTATAGATTGTGATGTAATAAAATTAATGACCTGATGATGGAGACATAAATAGTCTCCGAAACGTTGTCAAGATAACAAATATATTTTGTTTATGACTGTCTATAATTCTTTGGAACTTTTTTATAATTCTTATTGTTCTCTAGAATCTAGGTTATTGAAACAAATGTTACACTACTTCAACAGATTTATGTCAGGAGACTTCTTGAAAGCAAATTATGAAATAGCTCCGCTTTAGTTCTCACGCGCGATTGACAATAAGATCACTTGTGAATTGATATATTTCGAACCAAAATAAAATTTAATGTATTTGTCAGAATTCAACTTCTTAGATATTAATTGAGAATTAGTAGGCAAGCACAATATCTACTATTTGTGCTCATTACCAAGCACGGAATCACGAGTGAGAAAGAAAAATATTTCTCTTACAACCTCAAGTGTGCTGCGCTCTCGTGCACAAACGAGCAACTTGCTCTCATAAGCCTTTCTCACCAGCAGTATGCTGCCCATATGCTAGCTTTCGGGACTCGAGAATCCTGGGGCAGGGGTGAAGAGGGGAGGGGAGAACCTCGCCGTCTGCGCATGCGTCATTACTCGTCGCAATCTCGCGGCAGACGCTAGAAGCAGTTGAGCGTCCAAGCAATCAGAGGCCAGCTTGTATAAACGCGCGGAATTCAATCATAGGAAATCACTACAAAATAATACAAAACTTGTTTCGCTGAATGTGTTTCACTCATTTGGAAGATTATCAATACAATATTTAGGCTTCTTTGATTAATATTTCACGTGGGGATGCTCAGCATCTTAGCGTCCCCTGACGCTACACTGCCGATATGTTCGGCTTACAACATCCCGTGTCTGAACGAGGCACGTCGACATTAGAAGTCATTTCCACGAAGCGTGAGGCAATGTGTCGCCAGGTTTCTTGTGAACGACGTTCGTAACCAGACCAAGACAAAGATCATAAAGTGATACGGAATGCTAATTTATTAGTAATTTATAGTTGTCATCCATTTTAAATGTATCTGATTGCATGATAAGGTGATTAGCAGACATGAAAGAATGATCTGGGGGCTTTGAATATTCCGTGTAGGAATTTCGCAGAACTTTTCTAATATTTGTAGAGCTCGATGAAAATCGCAAGCATTCAGCTAGTTCAAATTAATTTTTAATCTATCCTGCATCTCCAATATTACATCCACATACTTCACAGTGCAATTTACCCCACAGTTGAATTGCGTCATGCACAACGTGATCAATCCACAAAAAAAAGCAAAAGGTCTCCCCAGACAGCTGCGCATCATTCCTTTGATTTTCACAATGCACCCAAGCATTTGTATTGTACTGATCTTCAGAGGCAGAAACGTTAAAACATATATTCATATTACTGAAATTATATTCATAAAGTGCAGAAAAGGAACGTCTTGGTTTAAATTATGAAATTAAGTTCTAAATTATGAATTGGATGTAAATGTATATCCCGTGCATCTCACTTTCGGGGAACATCTTTGCTGCGTGAAATTTTAAGATGCGTCCCAACTTTCCATGCCATTTTTCAAACACGTTGTTTCTTAAGACTTAGAGGTTTGCTGCATACGTTCATTGATTGGCAGACTAAAATGCTGTCCCGCACTTTTCTTCCAATCTGAATATAAACACGAAGAGGAGGAACAATTCTGTACATCGCGCATCGTCACCAGTTTCCCGAGGTTGGCCACCCTGACTGTGTCGCAGAGCAGCCAAACCCATTGATGCTTGAAGACTTGGACGTTTGCTGCATACGTTCACTCATTCGCAGATCGCTGCCACGCACTTTTCTTAAAATCTTTATAAACACGAAGAAGAGCAACATTTCGGTCCTCCGCGCATCCTCACCAGTTTCGTGAGGTTGGCCGCCCTGTGTGTGCGTCCACAGCAGCTTCCACGCCTTGTGGCCGGGCTCTGGGACGGGCGGCGGAGGCGCAGTCTGTCGCTTGCGCGCGGGCGATAGCCCGATGGGCGCGATGTAATTTCATTAGGCGCCCGCGCGGCGAGTGGGGCGAGGGGGCGAGGGCGGGGGCGAAGTAAGGGGCGGAGCGCTATTTAGACGCTCGCGCGATAGCAGCGCCACCGCCGCCGCTTTGGACGCCGCAACAGACGACGCCGCCGCCAACGCCGTCGCCGAAATCTGTTACCCTTACACAGCGAACACGAGCTCAGCAAGTCAATATGAAGACGTTTCACGCCAGTCTCCAACCAGCACTTGAGCAACGGCACTCATTCTTTGTACTTATGCGCCGTTGACAGGTTGGGAATGAAAAGTGCGAGAGAATGAAGTGAATAGTGAATAAAATAAGTACTTTAAGTAGTGAACTTGATAAGTACGTGAAGTGAATAAAATACTTGTACTTTCATAAAATGTCTAATACTTTCTTGGAAAACAAGTGCCTAATCTAATCCTTTGGTGATTAGTTTTAATGCCAGAAAACTTTCATGTCTATTGTTTTTATATGGCTGGTTTAATCACTTTGAAACCCATTTCAAGTGCCTAAAACGACACTTCATAGTGCCTAATTTAATAACTTTTTGCCTATTTTATTTGCCCATATCCTCTTTTTTGCCTAAAATTCCGAGGCCTAGATTTAAGCGAGAGGGACAGAGCGTAAGGAGCTGGATGGACAGGAGGGGAAGTGTGGCCCTTAGGGCTACGTAGGGCTTGAGGGGGAGATGGAGCTTTATAATGGAAGGAACAGAGTGAAGGGGGCTGGATGAGCAGGGCAGAAGACAGCGGTAGGCCGGATAGGGTTTGCAAGGGCGGCTGATAAAGTATGGAGATAGACGAGGGTGCAAGATCCTATTAAATACCTAGGGACCGCCAGGTTTCACAAGACAAGAACACTATAATTTTTTTCTCCATTTCTGTGTTTTGGGGGTGGAATGAGTTATGTTACTGTCGCAAACAAGGGGCATCTTGGATTCGCTCCAAGACGGGGTCTACACCCACGAGCTAATTACACACTACATATGTTACAATTCAGTTTAAGTTACATTAAATTTTACGTAGATAAAATTTGGAAAACCTGAATAGAAGTTACAAGACAGTTTAACAATTTTGACAAAAATACAAGATTTACATTACACAACTAAACTTGCATTATAAAATTTACCATAACCTGAGAACCCAAATACAGCAACCAAGTAAAGTAAAATTTTAAAACATGGTTTACAAAATTTCACAATTTGAAGAAAATGTTACATGAATACACTACTTTTACAAACGCTAAAACAGTGCCTCACTAAACTGAAACCTTGTACCGTCTCTTTACCAGATGCCCAAAATTTATTACACTTGTTCTACTACGACCTTCAACATATCTGATAGTACCCAGTGGTGGGGTTACATTTAAAGGTGTTACAAAAACGTTTATTGTAAATGGAGGGATGGGAAAAAGACAACGGAGGGGGCAGTCGCCCCTCTGCCCAACATTTGCATTTTTATTTTCACAATTAAAAATGTTTAAAAATATGAAAATATTAAACGCGACAAAGACATTGAAAAGATTTGGAATACAGAATAATTGGAAGTGGTGTGTGGGGGGAATGTTAACCGGGTAGTAAAGTACAATTATTACACGAGCTTTCCATCTTACGAGAAAAAAATTCTCTGGCGCGTCCCCCACATATGGGATAGCACTGCGAGGAGTACACCAAGATCTTTCAGCTCTTAAACAGACACCACTGACAAAGGCAAGGCAACAAGCTGTATGCTCCCATATGAAAACTGACTTTCTTCGGAAACATTAGCAATATTGTCACTTCAATTTAATGAAACGCCGTAATGAAATGTTCAACCAGTGGATCGGAAATAGTTACCTCTATTAACAAGGTGGCAATACCGATTTTTGCAATTGTGTGTTGCGTGAATCAATGGACCTTGCATAGACCTACTTCTGTTGGTGTTATATACGTTCCTTATGTTACCAAATGATTTCCCCATAAATTCATTGTGGCGTACAATCTTAATCCAGCCTTCAAACTCTACAAGAATTCTCTACAATGCAACCATTCGTTCTCATAATTTGTACACCTCTTTTAGCGTCGTTTTTTTTATCTCTCGTCATCACGATTAATGCTTCTGTACTTCCATACCATTAACTAGGAAATTTTTCAGTAACAATTGGAAACCTAAATTATCGGAATGAAGATTCCAAAGTTTCACCATTAAAATATGCATAGAAAATTCCCTTTTAAACACACACTGACTATAGTTTCCTTTGCAAACCATTAACGTTTATGTTTGTAAATTGGAATACGCAATGGCACCTTAATACCCAAAAGGACATGTCCTTTCTGATCCAGTGAGTGTGTATCAAACAATGTTCCTTTCAATTTTTCTTCCATTTCCTGGATGTACTTAATTTTTGCGATTGGATTTACGAACCTTTTCCACCTTTCTTTCAGTTCATTGTAGCAAGCAGTAATGTGAGCTTTAAACCAACATCTTCACAACAAGACTGCATTTGGTCCAGAATCGAATTACACTTTTTTCACTATTACATCTATGTAAATTATACCGCAGTAGGAATATACCATAGATGTTTGGAAAAATCATGCCAATAAACACTTAATTCTTTATTTCATAGCATTTTATGCACTAATTGTAACGCAAGTTGACAACACCAACTATACATGATAATTCATGGTTCAGAATTATATCGAACTTTATGTACTTCAAACTGCTATATCCTAGTCATTTAACGAACACGGAAATCATATAAACTCTTTGTAGTTCTACCTCACACAATAACAAGTACCCATTTCATTCAAGTACTGAACAAATAAGCATTCTTTGATAGATTGTAGTTTGCTTTGTTGATATTCAATACCTCAGTCAAATTCATTTTAGTATCGACTATTATAGATTGATCGTTTTCTCGTATTGATATGAAACGCTTTTAATAGTCGAGTCCAAATACAAGATCAGTTCTCACCACAGAATCATTTCCTTTGATTTGTCTTTGCGAGGACCACCTTCTGTAACCAATAATACGAATTCATTGTACTCACGCGCACTTGTTTCTCTTTATTTATTTATTTATTTATTTATTTACGTCAAAAACAGTTAAAAACTGCGTATGACATATGACGATAAAATAAACTTGCATTAAATTGATAAAACTTAATAAAAACTTAATAAATTAAATTGATAAAAATTAATAAAACTTGCATTAAATTGATATCCACTGACCAATACAAATGCACGTTTCTCGAGTCTCTGTGAATCCCTTTAATTCTTTTGTTTAAAACAAATAAAACCAGTTGGCACCTGTGACTCATTTCACGATTTGCATAAATAAGCATCACCATTTCTAACCTACAAAGTGTATTTTATGATTGCACACTCATTTAGTTTCATTGCAACTTCATTTATTACCCGTTCGTTGCCGATTTTTCTCTGACGCAAAGACTGACGAGATGTGTGGAGCCAAAGAGCCGCGGGTTTCAATATCGCTCAAGGCTCAAGGTTCTTTCACAACGAAATTTGCGTTGTTGGCTTGGCTTCCCGCCATTCATTCAGTTTCAACCATCACCAATTCACTATCAATATCATCTTAGATTACGTTTTCACGTGCAGGTATGTAACCCTTTTAATTCTTTTGGTACATACCAAGAAAAATATTGCCAGTTGGCGTCTGCGAATAGTTTTCTTCCATTTTTCTAAAGAAGCACCACTCCTTATAAATATTAATGTCAACCTATTATACGTATCTACTCTCGTAAGTTACACTGTAACAATTTTTTATCGTTTGCTGCAGATTACCGTGACGTGAACATGTTTAGACAAAGGGCTGCGGTTTCAGTCTCGCTCTAGGCACGGGTGTTTTCACAACATTGTGTGTTGACGCCTCGTACTACCATTCATTGCTTTTGAACCATTACCCCCATTCATGATTATACATAGGAATAGGTTATACCTCACCTCTGGGACTACATTGCCTGCCTCTAAAGCAAGTGTGGTTTAAGCAGTGTCGGAGAACCGAGTAAGCAAAGAGTTTTTACCTCTCAGCTGTAGCCTCTTACTTCTCGCATCACCACATACCATACCTGAATATCATCCTTTGGACAGTTTTTAGTAGATCTTCATTCACAATCCAAAATGCTGCCAGCCTGGATTGCCGAGGTCGATGAGGCTGAAAGGTCCGTAGCTGCCTTGGCTCGAAGGGTCCCGGGTTCGAATCCCGCCTCGAGCAAGGTTTGTGTGTGTTCGTGTTGACCTTGCGTGTTTTTCCTAGATTTCCTACAGGTAAAGCAATCCGAGATCGCTTGTTGTACAAAAGCGGTCTTGGAAAATGCTTCCCAACCTTCAACAGATCAACCACCACTGGGTACCTTCCTAGTGAAGAAGAGAAAGTACAGGTTTGCTATCTAGCCAACACTCATTGGAGATTAAACGAGGTACCTACTCATTACCATCTACCCCACTCTGGCCATAGCTTCTGAACGTTTGGCCCAACACTCATTTTTTACCCTGCAACTCCCTCTCACATTCCGGGTAAATGCCGCATTACCCTTTTACAAGTTTTGTGCAAGTTTGACTTGCTTACAACCACTCAGGAAGCCACTATACGAATATACTAATTTGCACACACTGGGTGTTCACCATTTGAACTGCACGATTCCACTGTTTTCAAATACACTGAACCTGAAGTTTTTAGGCTGTACATTCAAATATCCTTAAATTAACATATTTGTAAGGGAATCCATCTTGCAGGTAAAAGGCAGCGTCAAACGGAGGTTCCAGGAGGAAAGACAGCCGACACCAGACGGTAGACCTCTCAGACGACTGCAAACAAACACTGCTGTTTAAGTACGTCTCAACAAATCACCGATAACTATTTCTAATACATTTTTGAACTTTCTAATTTCGAAAATCTCTCAAATAATGAAATTTTCTGCAAAATGAAAAGGATTATGTTTTCTTACATGATTAGTTCGAAAACGTTCCCTGTGTTCTATTCACGTCTAGTTTCCCCAAAATCTGAGCAAAAGTTCAAAGCTTATGAAAAGGGATAAAGTGGGGGGTCTAAAAAGGCTAAATTCTCATTCGCAATAGAACTATTTAGTTACGACAAACGACTATACATTTTGTTCGCTTACTGTGAAGCGCAGGGGCAAATAAAATTGTCCCTCTATGTTTACGTGTTAAATTCCCTCCCTTCAGCGGGTTTAAAACTGAATTTCATTAGCCTCCCAAATTCAAAACATGACAAATGACCGAATTTTCAAAATTCTGCTCACCGATCAAAGTTTTACGGAGCTGGGATAATTTAGTATCTCGCTATATCCCAAGCCCGAGATGCCCTAAAAATATTTAACATGTCTCGTGTAAATTTATATGAAAATAAACCAACTTTGCGGCCACAAAGAAAATATTTTTTACATATTTTGAACCATGTAGTGTACAATTAATTGGGGATTTTAACATTTCCCTAAGCCTGCTTTTAGATTAATTCATTCCAAAATGAATTTCAAGTTTGTTCAATTTACTAGCGTACTGAGGATCCGATATCTTTAGGCCGATGCTTTAAATTTCCGATGCTTTAAATTTCTTTAAGATTAAATTCAACACATCTTAATTGACATTTGTGTGCAGTTTGGGGGCTTTTCGGCTAATAAAAATCCGTGAATATGTCTTCATGAACAGTGTCTTCGTCTCAGATATCACGAAGACCAATTGTCACCATGTACTAGCCACCAACTCCTGGATAAGATAGGGCGAGTTTTTCACCAGCAGGTCGTAGGAAAAAATATTTCAGACCGTTTTAAAGAACATTTTTAACAATCGTTTTGAAATCAGAAGTCAAATTTAGGAAACATCACGAATAAACTATAAACTGCGAAACTAAGTTCATTTGTTCCCCAGTGTTATTGAGATAATTGAAAGTCACCAGAGCCTGCATTACTTCGGGGAGACCACTCTGCAGAACGCCATCCAGCATTTGGAACGTTGTCTTCCACTGAAAGAGTTCAGCATTTCCGATGGTCAATTGAGACTGAAAATAGTTTGAAGATCTTATCGACTGAATCATTCCCCTCTACAGCTATCGTTTAATATTTTATCCGTGTTACGAGAGAAAATACAGGGCCCATTATTATAGTGATTACGAGTGAAATTTCTTCCTTTACATATTCCACGCTATCCAGAAAAAATCATCTTTCTTTCACAAGACTAAGTTCTTCATTTTTTAATCTCTAGAAGCAAAATGGTCAACTACCTTGAACTGTCTACACCAAATTACTACAAAATGATAGTTGAAAAGCTTTTAACCTGAATGACTGCATCCAATTTTACATTTTGAATTAAAATTTTAAAGTGCAGACAATCAAAATTTGCAGAGAGATTACCTAGTTCGGTGGCTTAGAATAATATAGAGTATCGTCAATTTTTTTACTTAAGGTTTCGTCACAATGACTTCAACGTAAACTTGATGTAAACGCAAACACTACAACATGGAGTCAAACCATTCATATCTGCAAACGTGAACATATCCGTTGAAGTGTTCTAGTTGCTTTATCTACACGTGAACATGATTTGAGAAAAAAAGTACTGCATTGTTCAGCAGCAAAATCCAAAGTACTATTGGGGGTTTCGTTAAATACGCTAATACATTTTGTAGAACCATGATTGCCTTTGAATCTCTCCACAAAATAACTGAAGGTGCTGCTACAAAATGAAATACTCAACCAAGCATTTTCACCCTCTTTGTACTGAATGTCGATGAATAAAAGTTTCAAGCACATAATCTATTGTACCGAAACGTAGTCGATGTGTTCACGTTGGCATTCGTAGCTAGTCCCCGTCCCTATTAAAAGTAAATGATTCTGACCTTATATCAATGATAAGGCGTTGTTACTGCTCCTTTCCCGTCGTCCCAACTACTTCTCGGATACACAACATGCGGTCTTCTACATCGGTTTTTCGGCTTGGTCTCCGCCTCGTTCGGGTGCGTTAAAAGTCACAATGCTCGGAACAAACACAGGCGCCTTGCTCTTCACAGGAGATGCCAACAGAAGCTGAAAGCAATGCAAAAGAAGGTGGTTGATTACTAGTGATTCCGGGTGCGCCATCAGCTAAGGTCGAAAATCCTGCCACCGAAAATTCTGCCCTTACATCAACGATGACGAGTTTGTTGTTTCTTATCCTTTACTGTCGTCAAAACTTCAGCCTGGTCTGATAGTTGTGGTCTTCTACCTTCGGTTTTCGGCTTGGTTTTCATCTTGTTCTTGACGGCGCTGGTAACGAACACGTTCTGGCCCCTTCCACTTCACAAGACTCCAACGAAAGCTGAAAGCAATCCAAAAGAAGTTGTTGAAATTTATGTGCAACAACGGTATGCTATTATGAGTTATTGGAAACAAATATGTGGAAATGAGGAAAAAGTCCAAATGTTGGCAGCAAGTACATATAAAATTTGGATGAAATCGATTGAAAAGATGAACTCAAAGCTGACGGGAGTTACGAGAAGATACACAGACCGTAGTACGAAGTCAGAAAAATCGTTTGAAGCGCGAATTCGTTAGCTGTGAGGAATTGAGTGTGGGTAGCAGTCGGGACGGTTTACTGCCAAGATTTTTCCCATGGAAAGCAAAGAAGAGGTGCTGGTGATGTTTTAGTTAAGTACTCTCCAAGAGGAATTTTACAATTAGAAGAGTGTGAATAGAAGAAAATGTCCAATTAACAGAAACAGGAAAGGTAGAGGTTGTGGTATTACGTGTAATAAGTTTGGATATTTTGCTTTTGAAGGATGTGACCAGTGGTTTAGGACGAAGCGTGGCGCGGACAAATAGACAAGTGAAGGAAGTACAGTTTTAATATGAATTTTAAATTATCTATAAGAGTAGTCAAATGGCATCTCTCAAAAATGTAGTACCGCCCACCAATATAAAGCAATAAACTAAAAATATTATAAATGGAACAAGGGAGGAGGGGAGAAATTGAAGAGAAAGTGTTGTATGATATGAAAGTGGAAGAAATGAAGAGAGGAAAGGATGGGGGGTGAATTTTTTTAAAGAAGAATTCGAAAGTTGAAGAAATGGAAGATCTATGTACCTATAACAAGTAGAAAGGAGAAGGAGATGTCTGAATAGAAGACCAGTCATAGGGGAACATGGAACAGTTAAAGGTAGAGGGGAAAAAGAGAAGAAATTAAAACAATGTATGGAAGAATGGGACCAATACGTCCATCTTTTTTGAGGAGTTTTTGAGAGGAAGAAAATAAAAGGGTGCCGTTAGAGAAGACAGAATATAAAGGAACTATAAAGGAAAGACGAGAAGAGAACAGAGTGCAGAAGATGTGAGCAAGGAAGAAGGAGAGGAACAAAAGCAGTGCCAACAAAAATATAAAAGAAAAAACGAAGGGAAAGGCATGAGAGATGGGACACTTAGGAGAGGAAAATAGAGAGCAAAGGGAGGAATGGCAGCAAGGGTGAGGAAGGAATTGGCAGGTGGAGGAGAGGAGAAAGATATGTTAAGGAGTGATGGAGAGAAAAAGATGTCAGAAAGAGGATACGGAGCATATGTATTGTTTAATAAGGCGATCTTGAGAAGAAATTAGACAGAAAAAATTGACAGTAAACGTGCATTTTATTTTGTGGAGAGATTGTAATGTACGGGTAGGTGATCAAAAATGTTGGAGAAGAGAAGATAAGGAGAAACTAGCCATAAAGAATAACGTCAAGAAGATTTAAAACAGAAGGTAGAAAATTGTGTTTTATCATAATTGTGTGTGAAAATAATTTTATCATAAAATAATACTTTTGTAGACACTTACCGGTGTTCGAACATACAATTGAATAGCTTTGCTTCCATTATCCCTTTGGATCCACCGCAGGTGGTATACGGTGCGGTGCATCTACTCACAGAACCCAGGTGAGCCCACATCCATAGCCAGTGAGGCTTCGTGTCCATGGAGTCTAGTGAATCACAACCAGCCAAAGGAAGCTTTCGCATCCAGGGAAAATTCGTAATCAAGTGACGGGACGGAGTGAAGCGTGTGATATCCAGTGTGTGGCGGAGTACCGATTCACGGCTGTTTCCGCACCATCCATTAGAACGAAACTTCGAAATCTATCTAAGGATTTAACAGTGATTTAATCTGAAAAAGCAAGAAACATAAAATTCAACTATTGCTGTTACAATGATCAATAGGTACCAGATTGAAAAGATAATTGAAACACTTTATAATTATAATTCTGTACACTATTTTGCGTAGTACTTTGTTGTATATCCATTTTTAAAAATAAATATAATTGTGAATACTGTCAAATTAACTAACAAATTAAAAAGAATTTTCGTTAAAAGAAAATTGGGACACCGTTATGAACCACAGTGAATATTATGTTTCAATTACCCCACACCCTGTTCACTTTTAAACACCTTCACAAAATGTCAATAAATGTTGTTGTCAATGTTACATCAGAAAAGATCTGCGGAAAAGCTTGAGATTTGTTTTTCATGCCCTTCATCAGAAAACGAATAAATTGTAATTAACTCAAATGCTAGTGATGCAAATACTATTCTTTCATTTTAGGTGTGCTCCCCAGTTCCCATATTCACACAGCTCACGGTCAACCACAACAATGGCTTAGAACACAAGTCTTATGTCTTATGTCACATGTCTTATACAGCATTATAAGACAAGTATTATAGCAATGTCTAACATGTATTACATTCTTTTCTTATCATGTTACTACAATAGTGTTGCACAGATATTATATCTATAAAAATATAACATTTAATTTGTTAGATATTATATAGTAATAATGCACGAAGGTTAGTTTTAAACCTGTTGGAATCGAGAATTTTACGCAACATTTTAAAGTATTCGCTGGGGATCCGGATTTCCTCAGATTTCCGAATGGTTTAATATTACTACATTATGATCACCGAGGTGCAGTTTCTCCTGATTTGTGTCGGAGTTTGCGATACGTTTCCAAATGGTGAGTGTGTAATTTAAGTTCATCTAAGCTCAAGGATAAAAGCTGCACCATCGTGACTTACCTGTGTGCACCAGGTTTTGGTGTCTATATGTCATCCCGATCTCCTCATTCATTCTTGTTTTCGTTTCCAAATCTCAGTACGGTTTGAACATTAGCGCCCTCGAGAGCCCTTTTGATTCCGCCAAAAAATTGCGGGTTGTTTTGTTATTTATCTGGACGATTTCCATCAACAAACGTGGTATGATGAACATCAAGATAATCAGTATTTAAAAATTCATTTCCTTGCGCACTAATAAAACTCATTGAAATTGGAACTCTATTGCCATTCGCTTTTGATGAGCATGTGCTCTAAGCAAAACCCTGAAAATATATGAGTTATTGATACGTAGCTTAGAAATTACATAAAGAATATCACAAGTTCAATATTCTACACGTAAGTTTCATAGTGGATACTATTTATAATGCCAGAGCGCAGATCAGAATACTTACTCATTTATCGTAAAAATAAATATTGTACTCTCACTTTTACGGCTATTTTAATTTGTCGATCATTTTGTTGTTCACTGATGAATCCATCTTATGAATCCAGATGGTCAACACCACACTTCTTACAACTTTAAAACCTTTCAAATAAAATATTATATTGAGCGTTCTTTTAACACAATTTACTGCACAAGAACACACGCAACACTAATCCTAAAAATAAATATTGTATTGAGAAATTTTTACCAACGAAATTAACCGTCCAACAGAACAGCTTAAGAATCCAGAAAATAAATTTTATGTTGAGTAAGCCACCACCATTACAATTCACCGAACAAAAATACACACCGCTTACTAATCAAAATAAAATTTATCTTGGATAATATTTTACCAACAAAATTCATCGCACAAAACTTAAAAGCTAATGAATCCTAAAAATAAATGGTATATTGAGTAATCTTAAAAAGATTCACCGCCCAACAGAACAACTTACGAATCCTGAAACTAAATTTCATCTTATTAATCTTTTGCCAACAAAATTTATCGCACGAAAATTAACAGCTTACTAATACTGAAAATACATTTTAGATTCCGTAAACCTTCACCATTACATTTCAAGAACAAGAATACAAACCGCTTACTAATCCTAAAATTTGTATTTATGTTGAGGTATTTTACAAAAAAAATTTATCGCACGACAGTTAACAGCTTACTAATACTGAAAATAAATATAATGTTGGGTAGACCTTCACCATTACATTTTATGAACAAGAATACACTGCTTACTAATCCTGAAAATAAATTTTATGTTGAGCCATTTTACAAACAAAATTCACCACGCAATAAAACTGCTTAGAAATCCTGAAATCAAAATGTATGTTGAGTAATCTTATACAAACAATTTATCGTACATCAATTGCCAGCTTACTAATCCTGAAAATGAATTTTATGTTGAGTAAACATTTACCATTACATTTCAGCTAACAAGAATACACACACTAGTACTGAAAATAAATTTTGTATTAAGCCATTTTACAAACAAAATTTATCGCACAACAATTAACAGCTTACTAATCCTGAAAATAAATTTTATATTGAGTAATACTGCACCAAGCAAATTCACCACGCAATAAAACTGCTTAGGTATCATGAAATTAAAATTTATGTTCAGTCATCTTATACAAAAAATGCATCATACATCAATTAACAGCTTACTAATCCTGAAAATACATGTTATGTTCAGTAAACGTTCACCACTGCATTTCACGAACAAGAATACACACCGTTTACTAATCCTGAAATTAAATTTCATGTTGAGTAATCTTTTACCAACAACATTTATCGCACAACAATCAACAGTTTACTAATACTGAAAATACATTTTAGGTTGCGTAAACCTTCAACATTACATTTTACGAACAAGAATACACACCGCTTACCAATCCTGAAAATCAATTGTATTTTGAGTAATATTTTACCAACCAAATTCACTGCGCAATAAAACAGCTTAGGAATACTGAAATTAAAATTTATGTTGAGTAATCCTATAAAACAATTTATCGTACATCAATTAACAGCTTACTAATCCTGAAAATTAATTTTATGTTGAGTGAACCTTCACCATTACATTTCAGCAAACAATACATACACTAGTACTGAAAATAAATCTTATATTGAGCCATTTTACAAACAAAATTTATCGCACAACAATTAACAGCTTACTAATCCTGAAAAAAATATGTTAAGTAGACCTTCAATATTACATTTTATGAACAAGAATACACACTGCTTACTAATCCTGAAAATAAATTCTATGTTGAGTAATATTTATTAACAAATTCACCGCGCAATAAATCTACTTAGGAATCTTGAAATTAAAATTTATGTTGATAATCTTATATAAAGAAAATTTATCGTCATTAATTAGGAGCTCATTAACCCTGAAAATACATTTTATGTTCAGTAAACCTTTACCATTGCATTTCACGAACAAGAATACATACCGCTTACTAATCCTGAAAATAAATTTAAGTTGAGTAATATTTTACCAACAAAAATCAACGCACAATAAAACTGCTTAGGAATTCTGAAATTAAAATTTATGTTGAGTAATTTAATACAAAAAATATATCGCACAAAAATTAATAGCTTACTAATCTTGAATATAAATTTAATGTTGTGTAGACCTTCACCATTACATTTTATGAACACGAATACACACCGCTATCCATCTCCGAAGGTAAACTTCGACTACATACTAAAATGGAACAGAATGCTGCAAGGGAACGAAAGCAATTAACAGATTAATTGTATGCATTTGCAAGCAAAATCCCAAAGCACTTTTCTAGCACTGAAGCAATTATCAGAATCTATTGATCAAGAAGTACATCCCCAAGTTTAAAACGCGTATTCTACGTACTTAAAAAGTAAAAGAATGCTACAAGGCAAACCAACCCCTAATTGATAGCTTCTTACATGAGCATGCACGCAAAATACGTTCTATCACCGGAAGTCTAGGTTACGACCACAACTGTGCGGTCAAGAAAGTTCCACCCAAAACTACTCCGACGCAAACGCGATAGACGCCCCAATCCCAACTCCCGATTGACCTGAAGGACGGACGCCCCAATCCCAACTCCCGATTGGCTTTCAGGATGGACGCCCCAATCCCAACTCCCGATTGGCCTGCAGGATGGACGCCCCAATCTCACCTCCGGATTGGCCTGCAGGATGGACGCCCCAATCTCACCTCCGGATTGACCTGCAGGATGGACGCCCCAATCCCAACTTCCGATTGGCCTGCAGGATGGACGCCCCAATCCCAACTCCCGATTGGCCTGCAGGATAGACGCCCCAATCCCAACTCCCGATTGGCCTGCAGGATGGACGCCCCAATCCCAACTCCCGATTGGCCTGCAGGATGGACGCCCCAATCCCAACTCCCGATTGGCCTGCAGGATGGACGCCCCAATCCCAACTCCCGATTGGCCTGCAGGATGGACACCCCAATCCCAACTCCCGATTGGCCTGCAGGATGGACGCCCCAATCCCAACTCCCGATTGGCCTAACACCAATATAGGGACGGGATCCAACGAAGGACCTCACAGTAGTATTTACTCTTTTAGGTTAGCCGTTTTATCGGTGGAACTTTTATTATTAAAATCGTGATGGTTTCGACTTTCTTCCCAGCGTTATTCGAACGGTTACAAAACATTTGTCACCATCTGTAATCGCTTCGCTAAACTCAGACCTTCCTAAACAGCGAAACCATTTAATGAACGTGTGTAAACGTTTAAAATCCGTTATATTTAGTTTGAATAGAAAATTTATTCATTTTTAACAAAATCGTTAATGTTTTAGTTCGACAAGGTCGTGGCTTTCAGTGACTCCGCAAAAAGCGACACTGGGAACATTGAAAATGTTCAAAATACTCACGCCATTGCTACACTTCACACACTTAACACAAATTTGGAGAAAATTATCGTAAAAAATTGCTAAATACTTATTAGCTTTGAAATATGTAAAATTGTCCTTCAATTTTACATTTTTTTCTGGGGATGTGACGTCACCTTTCCCCCATTGGTAATTTCTCATATCCGCAAACAATTTCTCATATCCGAGATTTGTTGCGGGCCTCATTTTCTAACCAGTGCGGTTTCTAGTTGCCACCCCACAACAAACTTCGTACACTGAGAGGTCATGGGTTCGAGACCTGACTGGGACATTTTCGAAGCAGCTCGGTAGCTTCTCATGACTCCACAGCCTGGCTGAGTTATCTAGAACCGACAACTGCTATGGAATTATGGGTAAAGCAATGATGGCCAAAGGTTTTGAGGGAGATATTGATAGAGGGAAGAAGAACTTACTAGCTAATTTCTAAACTTAATGTACACATTTCAATCTACACAATTGCACGTTATAATTCTTCACCGTAATCACTCGCTATTTACGCACTCACATTTGTGCACAACAGGAATGTAACTACACACTAACACGGCACAACACGAATATATCTACGCACTAACACATGGCACACAACACTAATGTAACTATGCCCAAGTAGTGCAACACTATGCACTAACACACAGCACAACACGAATGTAACTACATACTAGCACACGACACACAACACTAATGTAACTATGCACTAACACACGGCACACAACACTAATATAACTGCGCACTATTGCACGTCACAGAACACTAATTTTGCTTTCGAATCACTGATTCATCATATCACACGCTTCTTGTCTTCCTAATCACTAAGATCGCTGTCTTCTCCATTTCCAGCGGTAGGCTGGTTTCTGCGATCATCTGAATGGTTATTTCCTAAACTCTGTTCATGTTGTTACCATTCCCTTTTTTCGTTCATTAAAAGTGCTCGCCTACGAGCTGCCATGAACGTTTGGCGGTGGTGATTCATGTCACGTGACCTGTTCACTTCGACTTCAAATGTTTAGTAGGTTCATGAAAGTCATCTTTCTTCTTCTTTTGGTCTTAAAGTCTTCGCGATCCTTCAGCAATCTTTGAAGAAATTTCAATTTTCCTCTGTATTGCATTGTTAATTGGTTTTATTCTCTGTTGCTGAGCATCTTGTATTTCAGGATCTCTTTCTGAATAATATGAATTGAGTAATTTTTTCAGCTTTATTGGCATATGCATATTTCATTATAGATTTTAGACTTTAGTAATTGTTACGATTTTTTAATTTACATATAAATTGGGGCATTTTAGGTCCCTAGAGGGAAGGAGCAGTAAGATGTTTCCCCTCATGAAAGTCTTTCCCTTCTCCCCTAACTACTGAACCGTTTCTGAGTACGACACGTCTTTCTTAGAGTTAGGGAACGCGGTCCATGTCAACTTAAGAGCATAATATGAACCCTCGGGGCGTAAGTCAGTGGATGAACTTAAATTTGTTAAATTGAATATTTATTCGCTTGGGGCGGATGAATATCTCGAGTTTCTAATGACTGAATAAAATATTCAAGAAAAGGAAAATTCACTGTACCAGTGAATTGGTACTAGCAACCATTGCTTCGACCGGATATCCCCTTCCCGTAACATTATACCTCGCTCGTTGTATCGCAAACTACAAAAGAAATGTCTAAGAATAGCAAACTAAAATAGGGCGTGGAACAATTGGTAAAATGTTTACGACCGTAAAAAATATAGTTTACCAGAAGCGCGATAATCTATTGCTGGTGGTTAGACTTTTCATCTTAATCAAAATTTAATGATTTTTCATATAAGTGATCTGTACGTACATCGTTTGTGTACGTAAGAGGAACAATCTTCTCAAATAGTCTCTGAAAATGGTAATGTCAGACACGCAGACGCCTAACTCCACGAAAGTGTGTGACGCCCCGAGGGTTAATTCAATGCTCTTAGCAAGAGCGTAATTGCTTTAATACTTTAGTTTGTTTACGCTCTTAGTTCTTATGACTAATTAATGTAATGTTAAAAACTAGGTAAGTTCTCTAATTTTACCATTCAATTTCAAGCAGTTGTTTTGTCAACATTAACATAAGATATCTTTGTGAAACTTTTAGCCATTATGCTTTTGTTGACAAATTTTGAAACGTATCTTGATTCATGCGAGTTTGAAACTTCGACAATTTATTCCTGGAAAAGAATATTAAATATAAATGATGACCAGCCTTCTGCCTTTAGAACTATTTAATAACTTAATAAACTAATTCACAGATTTCGTTGGAAATATGAATGGAATCAGAGTTGTCTAATACCAGAATGAAGGAAATATTTTAATACGATTCATTTACAGTTTTGTTTCTAAATTTTCAAACACGTAGACCACTTAAAACATGAAAATAGTTTTCGGCTAAACTAAACATGAAAAAGGTTATATTTTAATAAATTAAATGTATTTCTTCTTAAACTAATCTAAAGTTACTAAACTGCAATAGGGTAGTTTGATAGTTTGACCGTACAACATTTTTAAAACCTTTGTCCTGAAAGCGTTAACAGCGTTGCAAGCTTTAATGTAAGTATACATGTGGTTTAAGAATTCAGAAAAATATGAAAAATCTAGGGAAAAGTAACTAATGTAGTAGGAGAACTGTTACCCAACGTAATCTCCTTTTTAAAAAATTTAAAACTATTTCCATGATGCATAATGAACATACCTTACAACGTATTCTTCTAAGCCTTCCGCTGATTAGTTCATTCAAGAAATATTTTGGAGACATTTTATCTGAAACAGAAAATCATTGTTAGATCTGGCGCCACAAACAGAGATACATTTCTCCTTTTACCACGTGGTTAAAGTTTAAGACCATTACGTCCAATTTTGACTTATTCTTGCATTAGTATCCAAGTGTGACTCTTTTGTTAAGGCTGTAACCTCCACGGAAAGAAACGGACACAAACATGCAAGGAGAGTCATGAGTAGTTTTTTCTACACTGAGATCCTCCATGCAATTAAAATAAATTTATTTTAAAAGGCAATACAAATTATCTTTATCATCGTATGTAGTATGATTTGATTTTGTTCAGATTTTATGTGAAATTCAAAACAAGAATGTCAAGTTACGGCTGAATAATAGTTCCGTCTGGAACGCATAAGAATAGTTAAAAAAATCTTTCGAAGGCGATAAATAAAATAGGAGCATATTATTAGCGATTAAAAAAGTTTAAGTTGATATTTTTTAATCTCTCCTATAGATATTTTCTTTGCAGTGTGGATAAAAGGAGTTTGTACCTCTGTATGTGGCACCTGTTCTCTCAAGAATCATTCGTATTTAGAAATATACTTACTTTCTTTCTGAAGAAGCGGACTTGAAGGTCGCGGTAGACGCGGTTAATTCCCACCCTGTGCTATGCCGTGTTGTGCCCTGGGCGATCGGCCCCACTAGGAATCTTTCTAGAGGAGTCGAACGCCCACCACCTACCGCCGGAAGTGTCACGTGATCCTACAGGTTTGCGAGGCGGATAGGGCGATGAAATCCTTGATACCGATGATCCTTGACGCCGAAGAAATCCTTGATGCCGTTGCGCAACGCAATTCGCCTAGGAAGAATTGGCGATTGCGTTGCGAAGTGTTGAGACCTACAACCCTACTACGACACGCCGAAAGAAGAGTTTGTGACTTTATCGCGAAGACCGACCCACTACCAACGTAGAGGAAAGCTGTCTTTCCTCTACGCTCGAAACAACGTTGCGCCTGAGAAGAAATGGCGAGCAAGACTAGTTGTCTGCGTTTCATGCCTTTGTAAGCACGATTTTAGAGTTTCCGTCGTTTCGGCTAAGTTCGTAGTGGTACGTACTTTGCGTTGGCTGCTGGTTGCAGCACGGTTTTTGATTTTTCGTCGTTTATGTTACCTTCGTAGAGGAGAATCATTTGCGTACGGCGTTGGTTTCAGCATAGTTTGCGATTTTTCGTCGTTTCGGTTTTGTTCGTGGCGGTGAATTCTTTTGCGTTCGACGCTGGTTTTAACTTATTTTTTGTTCTATCGTTGGTTAGAATTATATTTGGGGATCTAAATTTATGTTGTACGATTTTCTGTGTATTTAGGCGAGCGGGATTTTTTATTTGCGACCTATAATTTAACGACCTATATATTAACGTGTTTGCGGACTTTTGCTATTATTTTCTGTTTCATTTTTTTTAAATTTTGCTTTAACCTGTCTCTAGAAAGCCTAACACTCTCTAGTCTGCCTAATTTGACGGTAAGGAACCCGTAAATGAAAAAAGAGTTTCAAGAATTGTGTTTGGTCCAAAAGTGGCCAGGCAAAAAACGAGAGGATTATCTACACTTCCCATGGAGTTTTCATTAAAACTGAACTTTACACTTTACTTCTCTTTACTTTAAAGGAAATGAAAAATGCAATTCAATATATTAAGTATACTTTGAGCTATTTTAGTACAATAACCTTCAATATCTTCTCAAAATGTAAATTATTTGCAATATTATGTCAGCTCATTTGATTTTATATGTTACTTATGTTATATATTACTTCATGTGATTTAAAAATTAAGAGCTAAAGCATTTATTACAAAATATTTCTTTACTTGATTTAATTAAATCTTTAAATTATTTATTTAATTCTTTAACATTGACTTACTTTGAAATGGCAAGATATTCTCCATGGGAAAGTGCAGAGACGATCCTCTTAGGCACAACACGTTTCTTAAGGGCTACCCTCTTATGCTAAGGGGCGGAGCCAGTGGTCATACGCACAGGAGAAAATCCCACCCTTCTGATTTCGCTCTGACGTGCAGGCGAGGAGGTAGCCACGAATGCACGCCGCTACTCGCACAACATCACTACACAAAGCACTACCTCCCTGACACAGCAACTTACTAAGGACTTCGAACATCACTGTCCCTATTCTGGATGGCAGGTTTACCAGTCCTCTCCGCTCCTATCGGAACCACAACGCCGACCAAGACAACGACAACGCTGCCACCTGGCGGAGAAGGCCAGAAGCGCGTGAGATCGTGATTCGGACCCGCCCACCCTGCCTGCCTGCCCGGGCACGATCTCTTGGGTAACGAACGGCTCGCGACACTGCGCTTCCAGCGCGTCATTTGCTAATTACGAACAACGGCAACGAAATCCAAAAAACAATATGTAATGACGTTAAATGAAGAAAACGTTAAGAACAAACATCAAAAAAGCTAAAGGGTAGCTCCGTTCGAAGTCCTTTTAACATTAATACATCTCTTTAATATTTCTGTACTTTGCAAAGATTCTATTGACATCAAAACAATACTCTGAACAACGCTGAAGGCATTCTACTGACATCAAACTGCATTACATCAAACAACGCTGAAGGCATACTAAATCTATGCTTCAATTATATTAACTATTATTGCTGAAGGCATTCTAATGAAAATACTTAATATTGCTGAAGGTATGCTATTGAAAACACTGAATATTGCTGAAGGCATGCTATTGAAAATACTGAATATTGCTGAAGGCATACTAATTACTCAATATTGCATTTATTAAGACATTACTTCATTCAGATCCCTAAACAGCGCAGTCCTGCATCCGCGGCCGCCTTGTTCCTCGCCTGCTTTAGTGTGTGTCCCGTCTCCTGGCGTAGCCGGAGCCGGCACCCCATAGGGGGTCCCGGGGGGTGGCATGGGAGGGGAGTGGGGGAGGGGGGCTCCGCCCAAACCTCGTTCAAAATCCGATGGGTCCAGCGCTGCCCAGACTCGAGAGGCGGGTGTAGCCACCCGAAAGAGGGCTATAGTTCTTCTTCGGACGGACAGACCGCAGACCTACAGCAGAAGGACTCTTGAGGAGGCGTAAGGTCAGTCTTGCGCGTGCCCGCCGCCACGCACGCTCGGAGGATTACCCTGGCCTGCGAACAAGGGGGCAGCACAGCACGTCAGTGGTTGCATTTTTATATATTTTATTCATGTTTTTTTACTCTTTGCATAATGATACTCATTTAGATACAGTTTTTCATTATAATACACGTTCTTGACCAATCACAGAGAAGCTTACAAACCGAGTATTGACACTTCATTAATCATTGAGAATCTCTATAATTCATTTTTGGTTCGATTATGTATATTAATATTGTATTTAATATTATTGTCGGAGCACACTACATAATATAATAAATAATATTAATTACAATATTTCTGAGGGGACAGCGGAGCGAATACGACTCCTTAAAATTTTAAAAGCACATCTGTAAAATAATTGAGTAGTACACATTCATTGGCTTCATTCCGACACAAATCTAAGACAACAATCAAACAGCTACATCGCTTCCGAGAAATCGTAATCGCTGTCGTGAATAAAATCAAATCATATCAAAATCATGCGTTTATAAATTCACCAGGTTCAAGATTCACCAAATTCAAAATCTCACGTAAAACATTCACTAAATTTATAAAACTCGAACGTTTCCATTTTAATTAATAAAGCTCAATTTCCAATGACACTCGCTCATTGGCTGCGAGCTTTTCTCCCTGCGTCATCCGACGCAGTCGGAGGTCAGTCTGCTCTGAGCCTCGTGAATGCAATGCTCGCAGAACGTTGTTTTCGACACGTGCTATGTGTTCAGTTTAAAGTCTAGTCTGTCCAATGCTCGCAGAACGTTGTTTTCGACACGTGCTACGTGTTCAGTTCAAAGTGCAGCGTTTAGTAACCGTAAGCTGCAACAATCTCTTCATTACGAGCCTCTCCCTTGTGTCGCCTAACGCGAGGGGAATTCAACAACGCTGCCTGAAATGCTGCCTGTGCCACGTGTTATGTGATGGTGTGTGTTTCTGGCGAGCGCCAGACTGTAGCAGTCTTTTCATTACGATCCCCTCTGCCTTGTGTCCCCTGACGCGAGCGGAAGAAAATGCCTGCATGTGTAACTGTGCAAATGTTGATCAAACACTATCTCTTAGTTGCCTATTATGCTTGAATTTAATATATGTTTTTTATGTCACTTGTAAACTTACTTTCCTTAAAGTACAACAGCAGTAATCTCACAAACAGATGCAACCTGTCCAAAGCTGGTCTTCAAATCCCTCTGAATACGTTGAACTATCGAAGGTGTTGGGGGAAAGAACAGGATATTCCCAAAATACAAGAAAAGTCTGCTGCTCTCTCTCTCTCTCTCTCTCTCTCTCTCTCTCTCTCTCTCTCTCTCTCTCACACACACACACACACACACACACACACACACACACACACACACACACACACACACAACCTCATTCTCCCACAATTATATTACGCTTCTCAGTTTTAATTTCTTTCATTATTAGTAATTTTCAACGTGAAATATTATTTAAAATAAATTGAATCATAATTTCACTTTGATTCTATTTGACTAGCGCAGTGGTAGTTATTGGAGAGAACATTTGACTAGATTAAGGTGTGAACGCAAGTCATTATGGGTTATATGTTGCTGTGGTGTGGTTCTCCTTAAAAAAGTCTTAGTTTAACATGTCTAGTGAATCAAAGGTGGACTTGACACCTCCAGAAATAAGAGGGAAAAAATGGTGACGTCGGAACCATCGCCGCAACTTCTGTACATCTTCGCAGGCGGTCTGGTAAAACGAAGCCACCTACTGTGGATAGGGAGCTGTCCGCTAGGTGGTCTTTGCTTATTCCTGCATGTCAATTGCTACGCAAGTATTAAATGTAAAAGTTTAACTTATAAAAGTTTCTAGAAATCGTAGAAAAAGTACCGTATGACATAATGGGTATTAATACAATCTTCTGAAGTTTACGACACTCGCTCGTTCCTCGCTCGTATCGTAATATTACACTTGTATTAATACCCATAATGCCCATCATTACATCGTTTCATAATGTACTATTAATCACCTGTTCTAATGTTTAAATTTTTAAACTGACATCTCAAAAAAAACATTTCACAAATGTTTATCTGCGAATTAACTGCTAATAACTTTTCAGAGGTGCATTGTTTCCTCCGTGTTCAAATTCTTACAAGTTCGAAGGCTGTTTCGTGTCGGCCCCCTTTTGACTGCATGGCTCTTATAGCTGCAGTCACATACCGCAAAATTCAAATACAAAGTGGTTTAACCTTATGCAAACATCCGCGCACATACATACACGAACATACAAACACGTTCATTTGGTGTTACTACACGCTATAGTGTGGAACCCAAGGAATTACACAATTTAAACAAATTTAAGCATGTTATATCATCAGACCAATTTTTTATAGTATTAATTATATTCTAACTGATGATAAACACGAATGTAATGTAATCAAGTTTTATATCGAAATGGGTGTTTTTTTAAAATATTGAACCCTATTAGAATAACGTAATCTCTTATTCCTTTCTGTAACAACCATTATCAATGACGTAATTTTAATGTTAGTGTACAGTATGCTTTTCTATTCCTAATCAGAACCATAATATTGTAAAAACGTAACCATGTAAACGTTAAATGTAAAATATTGTATTTATTTAGTCGCTAATAACCTACATGTTGATGCAACTTAAAATAAAAGTAAATAAAAGAACACCATTAGTAAGATGATTGTTTTGATTAAAGAAAAGGTTGTCAGGAATCAAAATTGATACTGGGCAACACCTTTTCTTTCTTTTTAGATGGTATCTACATACCTCACCAACGGCATTATTGATTTTTCTATCCTGAGAGTTTATAATAATAAATTTTTACACTTTACTTCTCTCACTGTACGTGTACTTCATGATACCATTTTATATTATTTAATGGTCGTAATTACGTGCAGGAAAATGGAATAATTTTGCTAAAATTAGGTAAATATTTTCCATAAAACAAAGAAAGACCAATGTCTTATTAAGCAATTGTGTAGTAAAATCAACTAAAAGTCAAAATATCAAATAAAGAAAACTCTCCCATCAGCCCCGAATGTAACTACAAGAAAAGAAATCTTCACGCTTTCGAAGAATCATTACGAAGAACCAAAAGACACGCAAATAAAATTAAAAAATATAACTGCAGAAGTTCATTTGAGTTAACCTCAAGCGTAAATATTGAAATCTTGTGTGATAAATTGTATTATTTTCTCACATCATATGAAAAGTCTTATGGCTGATAAATAAAAATACATTAAAAATAAGTAACAATTTTACAGAATTAACGGATGTTTATTTTGAAACCCAAAATGGAAATTAAAAATTAGTCATTTGTTAAATACACATTACGTTTGTTTTTTTAATCCTTGAGCTTTGAGAAGATTCTGTAATTACAATTATGAAGTGTGAAATGTCCTGTTACATTATATAAATGAGAACATTTGAATTTATTGAAATGAATGCAATTTTGAATATACTTCCACTGGATACGTTTCTTTCGTAATTTTATTCATTAATTTTGTGAACTTTGGAATTCAGAACCGTAGCTTTGTTTGCTATATGTATGTCTAGCAACATGAAATAATATTAAGCTACAATACAAATTGGAAAATTCTCTATTTTCAATTCGTATTCCGAGTAAAATTATTGAACGAAGGAAAAGTGGAAAAATTAATGAAACGTACTTTGTACCTTGTCGAATGATGCATTACTTAGCAAATCGCATAAAACTGTCGAAGCCATCATGCTACGACCATCACTCGAGATTTGCGAATTATCTACTCAAAAGCCACCTAGGACCGAGCGTTCGAAATATATTTTTTTTTCTCAATGTCCACAGTACGAACTTGTCTAACTCTGTTCTCTGCAAAAAACCAATCAGTGAACCTCCAGAACAATGAGGTACACTTGTATTCACAATCATGTGCATGAAAATCATGGTGCATGAAAATCCTGCAAAGTTCTCGCTATGTCTAGTGACGTGGAAATCAAATCCAAGAACTTCACTTCAGATCTTCTAGAGCTGGCCTACCCAACTATAAATAAGTGGATGTGACCCTGAATATCTCCGAGGTATTGCTAGAACCACTTTCTTTTTATCCCTACTTTCATATTTTTACATGTCCTCCTCCTCCTCCTCCTCTTTGCTGGTATACCGAAGCACTACCCCCTTATGAACCTTATCCTCTCAGATCGAGTTCCCAATATTGTCACCTCGGTGCCAATGTAAGTGGCGGTCTCACGGTCATCGTTTTGGGCAAGCTATGGTAGCAATAAAGTCCCGCTAGTTCACGAAAATGTAGCCCTGTGCACCGCTGAGAAGGATAAGCTCTCAACCGCTCTGGTTCAGCCAAGGGCAAGCTTGGCGTAGGAAACCCTGCTGTCCCGACACCCTGAAGTGAAACCGCCCCAACATTATCTATCAATGCTCATATTATAATTTGTAATATTAATTCATTGCTATTATAATATATTAATACATTGTTACAATAAAATATAATATATTAATTCTTTGCTATTAAAATTCATTGAATTATAATTCAATCAATGCTCATTATCTAGTCAGGAAAGTTACTTGCCCTCGTGTATGAACAGATTATAAATTAACGTTTAGTTAAAAAAAACATTATCGTGGGGAATTCCAGAGCGCTTTGAAAATTATCGGATTCATTTATTAAATCCGACCTCATTACAGAAATTTCTCGATTTTTTTCCATAATCTACCAGGATTCCATCTCAACCTTGGGTGAGATCAATCCGCAGTACCTCCAATAATCAGTCTATATTTTCCTGTTGAAGTTTTTCTCAACACCCTTACAGGCGCAAAAAGAAACAAATAATCTTACCAGTCAACAACGCATCATTACATTACCATCATTACATTGGATATCAGTATCCTTTTAATAATAAATATTTCACTTGAGTAATAAATTGTTACTACTGAGTATGCGGAAAGCTTATTTAACAAGTACAAACACACCTGCTTGAAGCGATGTAATACGCAGGCAAGATACAATATGTTGTAATCTATTACTACACAGTAACTTAATTGTTTCGGCGACATGCCAGACCCTATTAGTAAAGAGCACAAGCACTAATAAATTAATATTTAGAAACAATGTGTTAATTCAGATTCAACAACTGGTGTACAGAAATCTTAACCTTATTCCTTGATTTACTACAGGCAGGTATGTGATCTGAACTTTGTTGAAATATGTTCTAATAAAACAAACGGCAAATCGCTTTGTGCCACGAGAGAGCACGTTTGACAGATGAAGTCACCCCCTTCCATATTCTTAAGCCCCGAATCTATTTACGAGTTTTTCACGAGAAACAAAAAAGTTCGCTGTACGACACTGTGCGACGGGCCAAATCAAAGCCTACGAATAAATGAATGTGCGAATGTGTATTTTAACCATGCCACTGGAGTAATAAAATTACTGTTCTCTGAGTGGAAAGATAATAGAAGTACAAACACGGACTTTAAACAATATTCAAACTCAATTATGCCCAGTAAAGTATACAGTATTGTTCGCTATTACTGTGTACTACTTACAGAGTATTACATTTACTTCTTTCGATAAATCTGAGGTTTTAAGAAAATGTTCAAAGAGTGTTAAACTGATTAAAAAAATGATTGTGTGGGATTTGTTCTCACTGACATGTCTAGTGTGCGAATGGTTGTATCGTCGATAGTAAACTGATATTTACTTTTCACACAAAATAAATTAAATTTAAAAATTACAAATGTCCGCTGATTTCCGAACTTCCCACTGGTTATTAATATTTCAATAATTTTTCATCAGGAATTGCATTAAACATTGACAAAATGACAAAAGGATTTGCTTCATTTGAATCCCATTTGCCCCTAATTCGCACAAATTACAGTACATTGCAATCAATGAAAATCTTGTGTTGAAAGAAAAGTTCTTAGTTGTGCATTACCTTTTACATGGACATAAAATACGAGGTATTACAGAATAATTCAATGATGGAAAATAACGCAGGTTGCTATGTATCTTCTTTACCTTTCTACTTGCGTGTATTTTTCCAAACCCAATGTAGATACTAAATGAATGATTTATATATAATGTACTTGCAAATACACGATTCTAGTAGAATATATTTGAGGCGTTTTTTCGTCGTATGTGTTTACTTCGGGAAAAACAACGCCTTAAATATATTTCTATGATGCAAATGTCGTAAACTCCGTACCATTTCCTACCAACACGAATCTAGTGTTTCAAAACTTGTCACAACTGCGTGTTTTGTAGAACTATCATGCGCCAACCTCCATCGCGTTTTCGCCGCCTAGTATTTTCTTCAACAATTATGACAAGATCAAAGAAAATTCTACTTCTATTCTTGCGATAGAAACTTTTTTAAATATGATAAACTGTAAGAAAGCAGATCATTGTGATCTCCAAATTCTGTAGTTAACTGCATGTTTGGCATCTTTGGAAGAATGATGGCTTCATACTAAAATGTGTTTGCCTTGTTTTCTATTACACAACCGAGATTTGAATTTTGTTCATAGATTCTGCAACTTATTAATTTAAAATGTATTTCCTTTTTAAATTCAGTCTTGTGCAAATATTTATAATGTTCTGAGGTTGACGCAAATATTTATTTTCGTTTTGTGTTTAATTGAACTTTTTTTAAATGTAACAACATAAAAAAATTACATGACTCACTTAATGGGCGTGCCTATCAACAATGTCTATAAACCTCTTAACCCGAATCTAGAATGTTTATGCAATTATTGTACTGATAAGTTGCGTTTACGAAACTTCAAGATCTTTTCGATTCAAAAACTTCAATTATTCGCCCAATTTTAAAAACAACAAATGCGTTTCATTTAAATTGATCATTTCATAGCTTCAGCAAAAGAAATGGGAATCAATATTCCTTTTGGGACAGTATCTATCAACTGATTATTCTAAAAATTCTTCCATAAAAAGACTCGTCATGGGTCACGAACCCAATGATTCATTGGAGCATTTGTATTCTTACTTTTTAACCACGTGTCTGTTACTCTTGACGCAGTGCCCGCAAACTCCAGAAAGCTAGTATCGCTAGACCTTGCTCGGGACCTCAACATGCCTGCTGGGGTTGCAACGAGAGCGATAAGCATGCTAGGGCAACAGATCGGCGCGCACACACACACCACACACACACACACACACACACCACACCACACACACACACCACACACACCACACACACACACACACACACACCACACACACACACACACCACACACACACACACACACACACACACACACCACACACACCACACACCACACACCACACACCACACACACACACACACACACACACACCACACACACACAACCACACACACACAACCACACACACACACACCACCACACGGCACGGCACGGCTCGACACGACTTTTCATCAAATATCAAGTTGAAATATTTTTATGAATGCTTGTCAATTTCCGAGGCATTTATTAAAATCATCAGTTCAGTTTTTCAGGATGTCAGTGTTAAGAGTCAGCGTCTTCATTTCAGGGTGTACATTTCTCAATAATTGCTCAACACTGATTGGTTTTCTTTCGTTAGAAATTCGTGACGTTATACATCCTCAACAGATCGACATCCGAAACTAAACATAATCAAGTTTTCAAATTCCTGAAAGCTAGAGGATTCAGGTGACATTAAAGCATATTACACCTATCCTGTGCGAATTTACCGTTTAAATACCGTATAGAAAGTGTTCATATACGTAAAAGATCGTAGATGAAAGAACACTCCCAAATAAAGCCTGAAACCTTACTACCATTGCGGGTATATTCCCCACTGTTTCCTCCTTAGTTTTCAAACTCACTTTGAAAATTCGCCAAATATTTCAGACACCCTATTGGACAGAACGTCTATTTACAGTTCATTTCCGCTTATCCGTGCCCAATGATCAGTCGAATGGGAAACCTGCCTTAGCTGTATTTGTTCGAGAAGTCTCTCACAAATTACTTTGAGTGTGTTGAGGAATATCGTGTGGTAATATCCCACTGCTTCGTCGCAAATAAATGCAGTGGGACAATTTTATTCGTGTGCCAAGCTCGTGTAGAATTCTGCTCGGCCGACGAGCCCTCACTGCGGGCAACGGCGCTCTGAGCGACCGCTTCAGACGGGAGGGCTTTTCAAGGTTTCTGGAAAGCACGCCTTTCGCAGGGCGAGACCTTGAAAAACCCTCCCGTCCGCAGGGGAGCTCAGAGCACCGTTGCCCGGCCAGTGAGAGTCCCGTCGGTCGAGTAGAATTTTCCACGATCGCTGCACACTAATAAAATACTCTCAATGAATACTAATATTGTTATTTTTTCGGTGAATGTCACGAACGCTTTTGTCGGGAGTGGGAAATGTGTTCTGCGCTATCTCACATGTGTTGCACAGATTTTTACAGTCATTTTGAATCTAAGACAATAACAATAAATGTTGTACATCATGAGTTTCGGGGTCGGTCGAGGTGTCTGTCTGGATTAGAAAGAAACTAAAATATTTTTCCGGTACCCTGAGATGAACGTTAGTCATTGCCTGGGTTTCTAAGAAACATTCATTAAGTGAGAAATGTTGGAGTTCCAAATTCGTTTAATCGCAGTCATGATTATCTCCTTTTATTGTCAGGCCGCGTTGCAATATAGCTTTACGTCATTTTTAGGATACAGTTTACCAATTTTAGAGACATTGCAATTGCATTAAAAATGACGCAAGCGATTTTATTAAAATTAAGTGCACTATATTTACAAACTGTTCCGCTTGCAATTTGTTTTCAATTTGATAAGATCGTTATGCTTCAATTCAGTAATTATTTAATATTTTAATACAATTTTGTTCAACCACGAAGTAATCAAATTATTTGAAACAAATACAAATACTAAAAGTAAAAGAAACTATTTATAAATTGCACTAAAGAAAGTAAACACTAGTCCATTTTCTCTATGTTCAAAATCCTCGCCCCAGAGAATAACGCCAAAACGCCCGTTAGTAAATAACATTTCCCTTTCAGATGCCGACATAACCTCGTATCTGCAGTTTGCCGTGTGAGCGTTCCATAAGATCACTAGATAACGGAAAAGAAGTTGAAACTTGTGTCAACTAAAGTTAAGTTTAGTACATTCCTCAGTTAAGCACGTAAATGTGCGATATAACTAAATGCATTTTCAAATTATTTAGTTCAACCAAACCGCGATGTTAATGTAAAATGGATATACTAATCTTGTATGAAAGTTAAATACCAGTATTTTGAATCCCAGAATATAAACGCATTTTAATTGACCATTCAAGCTCTTATTCTTTGAAAACTATTGAGCAAATCCTATAGTATATACTAATACGTTTATTTGTATTTCAACACAGAGAAACGTATTGCTGGCTTTTATGAACGTACACTACAAATACAATTTCAATATGCGTGTGTTTATTGATTCATGAAATAAAAATGATTTTCTCTTGTCCCTCACTTCCCCAGCTGCCAGCGACTGTTTCCCTTCTCGAACGAGTACCTCGTAGCTGCGACTTCGTGTGTCCGTGGCGAAAGGGCAGGACTGGTCAGGTGACAAGAAGCGTCACCTTCCCCGGTTTATGACATTTTTATTTGATTTTAAAAATAACGTTTCTTTAGGCTTCCACTAACATCGCGCACTACAGAAAACATTAATTTTTGTTCATCCAATATGAGATTATCCGACGGTTTCCAATTTTACAGCAAACACTTTCGTTTTGTGGTAAAGTGCCCGCGACCATAATTGTCCTGAAACTATGGCTATTAATTCTTTAAAAAACAACGATAGCTGACATTCAGAGTTCAATAGAGCCCGCAAGATATCATTTTCGTTTATAAACATTCTGTTTATAATAAAAACAGATTGGAGTCACCTAGCGTTACCATGCAAGATTAATATTCATAAACCCTCTGCATGAGAGTTTCGTGCTTGCAGTTAAGGGAAAGCTGGTGAAGTGTTGACATTATTACGGGATGAAGAAACTGAAGTCATCTTTGTCAACTCAGATTTATTCAGATTGTTTTATTTTCTAGTATTTCTACAACTGATTCAAGTATTTTATTTTCATTATTAATCCCACCCTATTTTTGTGTTTGAATGAATTTCAATAAATGTATTTATTAATTGTATTGTTTTATCATCTGTTCATTATTTTAAGATTTTGTATTTTATTTATATTTCTAGACTGATTATAGCAAAACCGTCAAAAACCTGCTTTCTGGATCAATCTAAGTTGACCAAAACTACTTCAATTCTTTCAACCTCGCGCTTTCAAGCTAGTAGCACGATTGTTACTCCGTACATACCCGCAACCACCAGCAAGAGTTCGGGGTATGGAGTTCCTGATCAGTGATGGCGAGTCAGTCGGAGTGGTTTTAAGTTGTTCCACCCCCCTTTTAGTCTATTTCTTCCTGGCTATTCCACAATTTGTACAGCTTTTTAGCATTGTGCAGCTTTCAAATTTTAGGAAGTCCTGAAACAAAGAAAATTGTGAGAATGGGGTAACAGTTACTCTAACTATTCACATATACAGCTTTCAGTATGGTTAATCTTCCCGACAACTGCCAGGTACATAGAAACATTTGTCAGTAGAAAAAATCTAGTGATTAGGAAATTATACATTTTGAAAGTATTGGCATGAAGTTGCCTCAAGTTGTTCATTTTAGACATTTTCCCCGCAAGAACATTAACAACCAGAGCTTCCAAAACATTTCGTTATAAACTTGGCATTCAATTTTAAGGTTGCATGCATTTCTTAACTCCAGTGAATGTGTTCAGCTTACATTTCCCAGCTCAAAAAATTCTCGAAAAACTTTTGTTACCTATAGCTACGGATTTCTCAGTAGTTCACTGTTAAACATTAAAACAATACAACAGTTACAGTAGCAAGGTCATTGAGCCTTTTCCTTCAGAATAGTTGAAGGGCTGACTGCTGCGGGACAGTGCGAATCCTTGCCTCACCGTTTAATTCAATTTCATTCGTTAATGCAAGCAAGAGAATGTATCACCTCTACAGTTAGTCAATATAAAAGGTAGTAGTTTCTCGACTATAGCGTAAGAAAGTTATGAACAGCTACGTCAAAAAAAGCGACGTAACGGAATAATTTGAGATCCTTCTGAACTCTTTCATAATGACTATTCTTTAAGTTTATTAACATTTCCTCCGATTGAGTTTCGTGATTTAATTTTCAAGAATCTTTATATTTAAACTATATCACATGAGAGGAAGTGTAGAAGACTGGATAATGATAAATCCGCGATGCTAAAGTATTTCGTCAAAAATTATTTCCTTGAAACATTCAGATCTAAATCTTTCTATACGAACTTTTAGCTTAGCTTTTTCTGGGACTTGCTTGCACTTTCAAAATTAAAACAAAAACTTCAATGTTTCATCATGTAAAAATCAGGTTGAACATTTTATACATAAGAGCAACTGAAACAATTTTCGCAATTCGCAATTTTGTTGTGAATAAAGTTTTCATTTGGAAAAGGTATGAAAGATTCTACACTATTTCAATCAATATGCATTGAAAAACAAGGTAGTCAACATCAATGATTTTCGATCTAATTGTACCTTTAAGAGCAAAAAAATCAAAGTTATTTAAATAATCTTACAAGCACAAGTCTTAAGGTAAGTAATGCAGCTAATTCAAATTCAATATATAAATTGCTGATCCGAAAATTTTAATACGAAAATAAAATACAAGTGAGTAATCTGATGCAACAAAACTCCGGTGTCTGAAGTCGTAAATATGGAAAATCAAAGAACGGAGTATTGGCCTATTAAAAGTATTTCTTGATTTTGTAAGTAAACGATTGCTTTAATATATGTACTGCCGCCAATATCTAAACTATAGCGTATTCGTAGTACGACATTAGTCGCAATGCCACTAAATAATCTGTTTGCTGTATTTAATTTCTAAAAGAATTCAGTTTTTTCCACGAAATCTCACAAACTCTACACCAACACAAGTTTGGGGTGCTCTCATTTTATCACACGCAAGATGTATAGGATAAGTTATTTTGACGAGCAGGGCTATTAATGCAGCAAATGGTTCAGAAATCGAGAAAACCAAGCAATTAAATCTACACAACTGATCCCTTTTGAGCAGAATTACCAAGTATGAATTTCATTTAACTAGGAAATAAATGGGATTAAACGTGGCTTTTAATATTATCTACGTGCTGCAATCAGATGAGGAAAGCTAATTTGGAGGTGGAAATAGATCTGTTTCAACAGACACACCACATATCAAATCCGAACCTCGTTTGTCGTTAGAAATTCTATTACAAGCGAGATAATTTTTTTGTTATAGAATTTCAACAAAACGCATGTTGCTATCTTCAAAACAATTCAACTATTCGTGATAAAAGATAGGATTTAGGAGGTCAAGAAATCTTACGCGAATAATAAATAAAAACTTAACACAAAATACACCAAATATTCATCAGACTCACCTGAGATGTGTGCTCTAGAACAACCGCTCGCCATCATGCTGCTCACAGAAAAGGCGAGAGTTCCACTTTCCTGATCAGAGGAAGACTACGACGGAAGTCGATTTTTCTCGATTCTGTGCGATCGCAGCGCTACGCGGCGGAAATTAAGAGAACGCGCGGGCACTTCAATTTTTTATATTTAAGTAGAATGAAATAATTGAAGTTATCTTTGTTAATTTAGATTTATTGAGAGAGCCGCTTTCGACGGTTGCCGCCATCACAAATCTAGAAATGTACAAATTAATATAAAATCTTGAAATAATAAACAAGAAGATAATACAAATAATGTAATTAATACAAATAATGAAATTAACATAAGTACTTCGAAAAATTATTTTCCGATAAAAAGGGAGTATAACACAAATAATGAAATTAAAATAGATACATGTGTTAAAAACAAACAATTGAATTTTAAAAGGTAAAACAGAATAAGTTGAGCTGCTCTCAATAAATCTAAGATGACTCACTTATTTCATTCTTTAATAATGTGAACAACTATTTAAGTAACCAATGGACCTTCGGAATCATTTAAAACAATGCTTTCTCTTTCAATGTAGAAAGGGTTTTCCGAAACTATCACGAAACGGAACGGAGGGGGGGTAATGAGAAATAAACGCTCTCACAATATTTTTACATTATTACTATTAAGTTCCTGGGATGTGAACCGGTACTAACAGTTTCCTGTATACATGAATATAATCTGCTTCACTTTGCCTGAAACCTTTCCTTGCACAGTAAAAATTTTTATAAATAGGTTAGATCGAAGTTATTATAAGTTTATATTAACAATATTATCTAGTTTGTATTTGCTATTGAGAATATTAAAGGTACTGTGCAGTACAGTTCAGTGTAGTGTTAGGTTCAGTGAGGGAATCGGGTAAGAAATTAGTGGTGCTAGAGAATGGCACAGACTTTCTCGCAGTAAAGTTCTCTAATTTCCTTGGTGTGGACTGGCTTTACAGTCTTGCCCCATCCTCATCCCAGTTGCCATCTATCGCCCCCCAGTACATTTTTTTTACATTTTCTTACGTTTTCGGTTTCCTAATAATAGAAGAGAAATATTACTTGAAGAAAATTAAACAAGAGTAAAACCTCATCGTAAATGGCAATTATCATTGAAAAATTTGGACCCGTTTTTAAGAAAATGTTTAGGCGTTGCTGTAAATGCCAAATTTTAAGCTCTTTTTCACACACAAATTCTGATTTTTCGAAAAACTTTATTTAAAGTCATTTGAGGCAGTTTAACTCACAAATGAAAATAGTGTTTGCAAATCGCTGGAAATGTGCATATTAACGGCGTGAGAGATAATTAAAAAAAATCATTTGTGTAATTTTTGAAAACGAAATAATAGTGAATGCACCCGCTAGACGACAGGAGGTCGGCGCCGGATCTCGCCATCCAGCGGGGAAAAGATCACCGCCACCTCCCGAGACATACATGCAGTACACGTACGGGACTAATGACCTCAGTAGTTGACGTGTCCCAAATCACTAACAGTCAAACAATCAATCCAAGAGAAGAGATTGGTTTGATTCGTAGCGAAGTGTGTCTCAAAATAATTGCTGAAATAAGCGATTCTCAAAAAAAAGGGACACATTTCGAAAATTGTCATTCCACTACAGAGCGGTTTTATACTGACAGAAACAATTTAGTTTGCCACTAAGGACGAAGTATTTTATGATATATAATTACTACCCTTCAGGTCGATTTTAGTACAAAAAAGTAATATTTGAAGCGCATTTCTACACTTAAATAAAATTGACGATTTTAAAATGTGTCACTTTTCTTGTGTACCGAAAGATTGCGATTTCGTAACTGAAGGTCTTGATGAATCAAGCTACGTATCTAAGTTCACATGCATATCTTTATGAAGCAGCAGATGCGAACTTCCTATATGTATAAACGCACACGATATATTAAAACCATATGATTTTCAGAATGACCGTTTTCGTAAAGGCATTTTGTTTGGCCTGAAATTTGTGTCTAAGGAAGGCATCGATTTTTAGACGGTCTCATACGTCTCATGTATTCTCTCCGTGTATGTCACGTGCAGTGTATTATTATACTATATAGGTTGGTTGTATGTGCAGGACACTATTCTCTATCGTTGATTTCGTGAAGCTTCTCAAGCAATCTGAAACTAGATCCTAAATATAGTTTTATTCCTATCCGTGTGTCACTTGAACAAATTATTTATTACCGCAATACATCAATATTTATTATTAAGTCAAGTGTTTAAAAGTACGTGATATTTAAACGTTCTTTTTAAGACACTCCAACAGGACCATTAACCTAAAATGCAGATGCACGTCTCCATCTTTAAGTACGTTCCATTTGCAGTGAGCCCAAACAACAGGTAGCAAGTCATAACTCCTAAGTGAAGAGCACAGAGACAATGCTGTATAACTCGGCGCGCATTTAAGTCGCATGACCCCTCAATGGCCGTTCCGAATACTCAGCGTCCGTGCTAAATCAAAAACCACGGTCGCAGGCTCAGCTTCTTCAGCACCCAATGAGATGGGACGTAATTGCAGCAAGAACAAGGTAGCAGTAATTCAATTTACATTCATACAAATCTTCCATTCGTTACATTGAGAGTGCAGTTTCAATTGCGTCTTTCTTCTTCTCCGCTCTGTTATTGTCTCTTTGAGCATTTGTTCCGTCATAATTGCAGCATTCGTTTCATTGCACTGTCTACGCATTGTTTCAAAGCCGCCATGAGATCTCATGTTGCCGGAGTAGTAGGTGGCCGAGGAGATGCTTATACAGTCGGTTCGCCTGAGCTTGACCCTTTTGTGGGGGCTTTGAGATGTCGTGGTTATTTGTTTATGGTCGAAACCATTGTGAAAAGGCATGTGTGAGCTATTGCGTAGCCTGTACACCTTCAGCCAATGAGATTCATGGACAAGTTTGAGTCACAATATTAGTAGGAATTTTGTACGTCTCCGGACATCAAAATTATCACCTTGTCACACGTCATTGAAACACAAATACCTGAAGCACTTTTTAAATATTGTATCTTTTATTTCAACTACACTTTCATTGTGTTATTTTTGGTTGGTCACGGATGAAAACGGTTACCTAACGCCAATTTAAAAGTGTTTGCCGATCCGGGGTGAGATCGCTAAAGCAGTAGTGCTGTATCGAAGGATCGTGAGTTTAAGTCCTGCCTCGGGCATGATTGTATTTGTGTTCCGTCGTTTCACCTACTATCATCACTATATCATGTCATCTTCGCAGTTAAATCCAATGGTCGTCAGTAATGACCTAGATGTTGATGAGACCATCAATACCAAAAAAAATGTTTTATCACAACTTCTCACTTGCCATACAGCACAGTGACGGCCAGCGCCTGGCTTGGCTTTTCAAGCGACGTTGTGCTCACGTGGTTCGTGGCGTATCGAAGAACGAGCAAAAATCTGTGGGCCTCAACAGCTCACTCATGTCTTTTCGTCATGGTCCAAACACAGTAACATGTTCAGGGTATCCGGGGATGAAACGTCGAAACTTCGAAAATAAGCTCTTAAGACCATTCTAAGCATATTTTGTCTAATAAACTACCTGGATATTCCGAATGTTTGAGCCACAATAAGCTCTCAAAAGTTGGTTTGAAAAATTGATTTCTTGGCAAACATTTGCATTATAGAGGCATAGAAACACTTAAGAAACACATAAATTGTTTATTATTAACAAAAGAAAAGAATATATTTGTACAGAAAGAAAAATTAAGCGAGAAATAAAAAAAAGTACCAAATTTACACAATTCCACTCCTTTTTTATTTCCCGCTTCATTTTTCTGTCTGAGCAAATATATTCATTTCTTTTGTAAATAATAAAAAAATCACATGTTTCTGGAGTGTTTCTATGCTTCTATAATGCACATTTTTGCCTTGAAATCATTTTTTCAAACGAACTTTTGAGTGCTCATTGCGGCCCACACATTCAGAATATCCACGTAGTTTATTAGACAAAATATGCTTAGAATTGTCTTAAGAGCTTATTTTCGAAGTTTCGACGTTTCCTCCCCAGACACTCGGTTTATCTGTATGTGTGTCTCTGAGCGCGCGTGTATGTGTGTGTGTGTGAGAGAGAGAATTTAATTTATTAATAGGGGAATTTAATTTTCTCACGTTCTCTTGAAATCCAGAATCCCTACAGCACCCTTGTACTCTACAAACTTCTTGAATGATAAATAAACGTACCAACCATTATTGTTGGCAACGCAACCATAAATTGCTCCTAGGCTGCAATAGAAAACTGTATTTGTATCAGTAAACGAACAACACATTTGGCTTTGTATTATTGCTGAGAAAATAACAACCATCTTCCTAGCCTTCACCTTCTGCAACTAGTTCAACAAACTATGGGCAAAGGAATGCAGCATTTATGTTCAGAAGAAAAACAAGGAGTTATCTCATTGTCAGTATTTACCCAATGGATCAAGCAAAATTGGACAAAACAGATCGAGATGGAGATAATTAACCCAGAAAAGGAAGAACAAGCACTTACACAAGACAAAAGCTCACTTATTTGAATTAGTTTATACAAATTCAATCATCGTTACTTTATACGTAGAGTTTACGTTATAGATTCTGTCTGTCTGTACTTGGCACGACAACCCGTACGGCTGAGGCCTACCGGCGACGTCCCTGCCTCGCGGCCATGGGTTAAGGGGGTACGTTCTGTTAGCACAAAGTCACCCAGGGCTACGCCGTTTTCTGGTCTTCTCAACCTGAAAGGTGAGCTTTCTCACCGTCACACTGCAACATACACCGGGACATTGCAAGGAAAATGCACATTGTAATCTTGCCCGACCAGGAATCGACCTCGGGTATTAGGAAAAATGCCTATTTAGTTCCTTTAGGATGTTGTGGAAAATAATTGCAAATGTTTACAAATCATGAGAAAATAGATATACTGAAAGTGTTTAATAGCGCCTAAAATGTTCTAAAAGGGCGGTTGATGCCTATTTTAATACGTTCTTGCCTAAAACTGGCTAGAAAAGTGATTTTCAGGAACGATATTTTAAATTTTGAAATTCGTTTTATGGAAACGCAAATACTTTTCCAAAACGCTAATACAATGTGATCGAATACGCAACGCAATCTCTCACCCAAAATACCGAATTCAAGGAGCCCTACAAGTCAACATATTAAGGATGTTTCATGCTCCTCTCCAATCAGCACGCACTTCTTAAGCAATTGCACCCATTCCTGGGGCAGCTGCGGTGTTGACGGGTTGAGGCTTATCGCCGCAGCGCGTCGTCTGCGAAGTCCAGGCGAGGAAAGCCACAGGCCACGCAAAAGCATACTTTCGGACATGCGAAGATTACAAAATATAGTCCAATGGGTAAATGGGTCGTGTGGTACAAGTTTTGTTTGGAGGAGGGCGAGGCGGGAGAGAAGAATTTCCAGAAGTGAGCATTAGAAATGTGACTTAATTTGTTTGCTCCTGTAAATCTGTGTCAGTGAAAAGTGCATAGGCGAGAAAATGCTTCAGAAGGATAAGCGAGGTAAACACATCCCCAAGCTTAATTCAATTTTGAATAGAGGGCATGTTTGGTGTTACTTTGAAAGTCATTTTCTCAAAATCTCAGAGCAACAGCCAAATTATTTTGTACAATACAAGAAAAAATTTGAATTTTCTGTTTTGATGTTTTCATATCATTACTCGGAGATAAAATTCTGAAAAAATTACGCAATAGACCTAGCCTGCATCTGCACGTATATTGGTGAGCTGTTTTGAAAAAAAAATGACGTGAAATTCAATTTTTTTAAAATTATTAAATAATTATTATGTATTTTTTTTCTTTTATTTCTGGGATGACGATTCCAAAAAAATCCTACAAATCGGTATTAAGATGTTCTTTACTACCGATTTTTTTTATTTTTTTCATATTGGTGCGTCATGTTGCAAAAAATTAATAACTTTTTGTCATTTCTGCGCATAAAAACTCGCATAATAACTGACATACTTTTCTACGGAAAAACTCTATATTCGAAGAGTGCTTTCAAATGGAAAGTTTGGTGAGTTACACAATTTCATGCAATTGTCTGATACATGTCTCTTGTCACTAAACAAATTCGATGATTTTTCATGCACGTGGTGTATTATATTTTTAAGTTTAGGTCTACAGCAGTAATTCTTCGCCTTAGTTACAGCATATACTACGTACTGATCTTGTCTAATTTAAATTATTTTAATTACATTTTTAGAATACCATCAACAGTGTGTTTACTGTATATAGTAATTGTAATATTCAAACATTTTTAAACCTTCCTCATTTTATTAGACTTCGAGACTTAATACTGAGCGACATGAAGGAATGTTTTGTTGCAGTTTTTCTTTCTGACTCATTTTCCTTATTGGTTTCAGTTTTAATCAGATTTTTTATGTCCCAAATTTCGAAGCCATTTTGGAGCAATATTGGTTCTTGTGACTTTGATGTTTTCTGTATAACTTCATTCAATTGTTGATCTTTAAAAGATATCATGAGCTTTTTTTAAAAAAATATGGGTAATTGTTGAGTAATAATTATAAGACTGACTTAGGAGGCTCAGGCAAGGCCGTCTAGAATATACTCTTCTAGACGGCCTTGGCTCAGGGCATACGACCGGGAGATTTTAGAGTTCGAACGGAGGCAGAATTGTCGTCAGTAGCTACACAGATAGATCGAATTCAGCCCCATCTGAAGGAGAATTCTAGCGGCCGGCTGCTCTGATCGGTAGTTTGCTGCGGTTTCTCCGATGAACACCAGGCGAATGCCCAAGTAGTACTCTAACTAACGAGCCACGGACCTTGCGCGATCTTTCCTTCCTCGTCCTTGTCTTATCCTCACCCTTTCCTTACACTCACCTGCACTACACTGCCACACATGCCGGGAGACCGGTCGGGAGCTTACAGCTTGTCCCGGCTGGGGCGGTGCCCCGCTGGTGGGAGATACCTGGTTGAGGGGGAAACCCGTCTAGTCGACGGAAGGTCGGCGCCGGATCTCGCCATCCAGCGGGGAAAAGATCATCGCCACCTCCCGAGAAAAGACACGCACTACACTTACAGGACTAATGACCTAGCAGTTAATGCGCCCGGCATCTCTGATTAATCAATCAATAACACTAAGGGTAGGAAATGTTTCGGTATAAACATTCAGGGAATTGCAAAATTTTGCATTGCTCCTGTTAATGAAACTTGGCATTTTAGTTTTACATTTCTACATGTGAACAAATAGACGCGTTGATTGGATATTTCAACCTCTAATGAAGGAAGATGTCCGCCTCGGACGGGGGCACCAGATAGGCTGCACCGGCTGTACGCAGCAGCCGGCGAGCCCAGCAGTGGCGACAGGCGCGCCGTAATTAGTTCTCGCGGCGGCCACCCACGGCGCCAGTGGGCCGCCGGCGCAGAAACAATGGAAGCGCGCGGGGCGCCCCAGCCGCGGAGGTCTGCGCGGGGGCACGCGCCGCCAGGGGGCCTTCCTGCCCCCCCCGCCCCCCTTCGGAGGACTTGGCGCGGGGAGGAGTCAACCCAATTTTTTTGTTTCGTCACCAAAACGACTTTTCAATGAGTTTCCTATTACTCGCTATGCTACTTTTGATTTACTAAATATTTACTAAAAGTAAATATTCAAAAAACGAAAATTGTTGTCTTCAAGAATGGGTTTATTTGGGGTAACAAAGAGAAATGGTATTACGCACAGGAGGAACTCGACCGTGTTAAAACTTTTACTTATCTTGGTGCAAAATTCTCTATGAACGGGGGATGGAATAAACACATAGTTGCGGCTCATAGTAAAGGAAGAATTGCTCTCAAAGAAATCGGTTGCGTAATGCGTAGAGTACCGGAATTGCCTTTAAAGGTGTGCGACACAATGTTTAAATCGCTAGTGCTCCCAGCAATGAATTACGGGGCGGAAATCTGGGGAGTGGACAGAATAGACAGATTAGAAAGCATCGAAACAGATTATTATAAATTAATTCTCGGAGTCTCTAGATTCGCAGCTAATGCCGGCGTCTTAAGAGAAGTAGGTAGTGTAGGAATTTGGAAAGATTTAAAAATGAAAGCCATTAAGTTTTGGATTAGATTAGCAAGTGAAGAGTCTGACACGCTTATTCGCACGTGCTTTAGAGCGCAACTACAGGAAAACGATCAGCGCTATTGGGCGTACAACGTGAAACGGGTACTAGAACGCGCAGGTTTGGGAGACGTTTCTCCTGAAATGATTGAGAATAGGGGAACACGGGAGATAGAACAGTTAATTTCAGATCGACTTTCGGATATTAAAAGGCAACATATTTTGGCAGTATCGGCAGAAAAATGTTCGTTAGTAGTACAAACTCACACGAGTCCTGTATGGGGATGCGAAAGTTACGTACACACACTAAAAAGGGATGCAAGAGGGGGATACGCTTGGTTTAGGGTAGGAGGGTGGATGCAACGTAGAATGAAGGATTCGAACGACAATGGAATCTGTGTACTTTGCGGTGATAGAGAAGATTGGATCCACATCCTGTTAAATTGCTGCGCTACAGAAACTTGGAGAGGAAAATGGATGGGAATGGGGAACTATTGCTTCCAATTCAGAAACATAACGCTCGCTCAAAACATATTAGCTGATAATAGATCTCACTTCATGAAAGAATTAGGAACATTTTTAGGAAAGGTTCGAACTGTCAGGGAAACGGTAATCAGGGAATGGGAAAACAGCACTGGTTAGTAGTACGAGCGGAGCCTAGACCGGAGATGAAATAAAAAGAGAGACTTTTTTATGTGCGAATGGAAACCTTTCTCAATAAACACGACGCGTTTTCAAATTGCCAACATGGATTCCGGAAATCAAAATCTACGGAAACAGCCATTTTTTCTTTTCTTAAGGATGTTGCCTCATCATTGGATCAAAACGAAGCAATTATTGGAATATTTTTAGATCTTTCAAAAGCTTTTGACGTCATTGATCATAACATTTTACTTTCAAAATTACCTTCGTATGGAATCCGTGGTATTGCTCTAGATTGGCTATGTTCGTACCTTAAACAACGATCTCAGAGAGTAGAAATACCTTACTGGAATGATGGAACTTTATGTACACACCTTTCCGGTTCTTTGCCAATTGTACGTGGAGTCCCGCAAGGATCGATTTTAGGCCCTATTCTCTTCCTATTATACGTAAATGACATGCCCTTAGCGATTCGAAACGGAAGAACAGTTCTCTTTGCGGATGATACAAATATTCTTTGCAACAAAAAAACCGTAAATAGTACAATATCAGACGTTTCAAATTGGTTCCGTAATAACAAATTAAAAGTAAATGAAAATAAAACAGTTTCAATGCAGTTTTCCATATCAAATAAAAAATTCTGTACTCCATTGAAAATGAACGGTGTGCCATTGACTGATGTTAATGTAACAAAATTTTTAGGTCTATCAATTCAGTCAAACCTCAAATGGAATGCCCACTTAAATGAATTGAACACAAAATTAAGCTCATTATGCTACGCGTTCAGAATTCTTTCAAATTCCGTCAGCCTTCATACAGCTCGTTGTGTATATTTTGCCAATGTTCACTCCCGCCTGAGATATGGCATAATATTTTGGGGAAACACATCTTATAGTTCACAGACTTTCAGATTACAAAAAAGAATTGTACGAATAATAAGCAAATCCAACCCACGTGATTCTTGTAAGTCACTCTTTATTAATCTAGGAATTTTACCATTACCTTGTCTCCTGATTTACGAATCAGTAGTTTTTGTCAAAAATGACTTACTTAAGGACGGGAATATATTTTCAGCAAACGCCGATGTCTATAAGTATAACACACGACGTAGTAATCATATTCACCAGGTGGCAGTATCAACAGCTCACTACAAAAAATTCACATACAATTCATGTACATTACTCTACAACACTTTGCCAGAAGACATTAAACGATTAAATTCAATAGAAAAGTTTAAGTCCCAAGTAAAATCTTTTCTGCTGCATAACTGTTTCTATACAATTCGAGACTATACCGAGCATCAAAAAGGAAAGTAGAATTAATTTTAACAATGATAGTTCATGTAATTATTTATCATTTGGACTGTATAATTCTAAAGAACCTGTAACAAGTATTGTACCTCAGTTTCTGGGTTGATGGCCCCCATCTCGATCAGGTTTTTCGTCCAGTTTCCCTGATCCTTGAGCAAATGCTGAGATGGTCCCTTGTTTTGCTTCTGGACATAAATGTAACTTCATTATTTGTGCACGTCTTCTGAATTTCAGTGGGAAATATAGTTATTCAAATTATCGTTTTTCATATTATCGCGGCAAAAAGTATTATTCTTTCATGAAGAACATGAGGGTTCAGGGTAGGAATTTATAGCTAATTTACCTTTGAAAATATATTTTATTATATAGGAGGGAATATTTTTGTCAACAAAACTCGAAAAAAATCTCTCTCTTCTGTATTCAAAATTCGACTAGAATATGGTTTAGGATAGAGACCACAGAATTATGAAAACGTGCACAAAATTCACTTCTCCCCATAGCTCGTCATACGCAGTTTTTAACTGTTTTTGACGTAAATAAATAAATAAAAATAATTAATTCAATAAGCAAGAGATAATTAAGTTAACTAGAAAGGTAATCAGTAATGCTAATCATTAATAATAAGTAGTAAGTTAGTAATAATTAAATTAGTCAGTATGCGATAATTCCGTTAATTAGTAGAAAATTGTTCGAAGAGGCGGTTGTGCGGGCGATCTTCTGTGGCGGTGTTTGATTTCAGAAGCCGTGGAGGCCAAAGACTGGATGGAGAAGATGCCCACGCCAGGAAATAAATAAATAGTTTAGAAAAAAAAATCTAGTAGTTTAGCATGTACTCGTCTTCTGACGGCAGGTTTTTCCCCCTTCAGGAGTTGTTTCGTCAGCCGTACCTTATGGTCTCCTTTCCGCGGCTTTGATGCGATGAAGAGACCATTAGGGATGAATGCCAGAATTCGAAAGGTTAGAATGCGGTAGGATGTAGGTATTGTAATGGCTTAAAGGCCTTCAGCCTAGCCACATAGCTAAAAGAACTGAAATTTTGTATAAATGTGTTATAATTACCTATTAAATAAAAAAATAATACTTTTGATTGATTGGTTGATTCATTGTTCATCATTCCGAGCGCGTCAATTACAGAGTTCATTGATCCCGTAAGTGTAGTGCGTGTTTTTTCATCGGACACTGGCGATGATAGTTCCTCGGCGGCGCCGACCTACCGCGCACTAGCGCGGTTTTCCCCAACAAGATATCTCCCACCAGCGGGCACCGCCCCAGCCGGGTCAAGCTCTATAACCGGTCTCCCGGAATGAATGGTCGTGTTGTGCATTTAAGTGTAACTGGGAATAAGTAAAAGGTGACGAGAGGACAAGGAATGGAAGGAAAAGTTCGCCCGCCATCCGAGGCCGTTTGTTAGGGTACTGTTCCAGCATGCGCCTCGTATTGATCGCTTAAAAAGCACGGAAAACTACTGAACAGAGCAGTCGGCTGGTAGAATACTCCTCCAGGCAACGACTGAATTCGACTGATACGCAAGAATTGAAATTCAGCACAATATGCACAATAGCTGTGAAAGGGCTCTTACTAAGAGGTAAATATCCTAATTATAATTCTGTTTCAGTGATCTATTATTTATACAAGTATATGAAGGAATTTCACGTTTTCGATAAGAGAGAGTTTGGAGATGAGAGAGTTTGGAGATTAGCACGTGTGTAGACGTGCTCATGCCGCATTTTCTCTTCAACAGCTTTTTTTTATCTAAATTGATTTAATCAAAAAGTCAATATCTGCAATACCATCTTTCTAAACACCACGTCAAAACGTGACACCAAAGGGGCATCATTCTTAAATTCGGAACTGCAACAAGTGTGGAGAGACGTGCCACAGACGTGTTTAACAACACGTGGCCCGGATATAATTTCGCCGACAATTGGGTTGCAGATGTGTCTATCGTAAGCGAGAGCAAGAGCTGAACGACGCCACGAAAGCAGATTTTGTCAGGACGACGCCCGAAATCTATCATTGGAGTAGAGGAGCTGCCCTCGGGACAACTAGAGTTCTCCAAAGGAGTCTTCACCGCCCACACGACCAGCTCCCTCCGTGTGCTAAAGTAGGACCCACGTTCTGCTCGTAATTTGCAAAGAGTAGAAAATAGTTATTTGGCAACATTGCACGCTGAAAGTTTCAACTCTGGACGAGCCGTTTCGGGCATTGTTTGCTCTGCCGTCGTTTCGCTAAGGTCCGATTAAATTAAGAAGGTGCTTGACAGTTCTGTGTGACGTCAGGACGCCTCTCCCGTTTCCATGGCAGCTGCCAACCAGAGAGAGACAAAACGTGACGTGTCAGGTCGCTCAGTTGTCTCTGCCGAACACGGAGAACATTTGAGCATCGCAAGCGACTTCCCTGGCACCACGCCGCCCGCGTTTCTGCCTGTGCTGCGCGCGCAATGTGTACTGTGTTGTGATGAGTTGCGTTGAGTTTAGGCTTTTGTCGTATTTTTTACACTTATACATTTATTTTTTGAAGTGTTTGTTTTTGTGTCCCGGTAACACGTGCTCAGTGGTTTGCGACCTGGCAACGTCGCTCCCCTCCACTCACAAATGTCAATCACCTTCTTAATTTAATCGGACCTTAGAAATACATTTATTAGAATCGTCAGAGAGGGGAGAATATTTTTCTGTTGCCTCTTTCGCCGATGTCTCAAGGTCGCGCAGCGCGAAGTGTAAAATCCACCGCTCAGAAGAGGGGAGGGAAAAAGCATTCTGTCGTAGTAAAATTTAGACTGGAATTCCATTTGGAAACATTCCATATTTAGGTGTTAAAATATACAGGAATAGAGCTACTATATTTTTTACCTGTTTGTTTAAATAATCTTGTGAATATTGCTTTCGTGAAGTTAAACAAGTTGTGTGAATTTCAAGGTGTATGTTTTGCGTGTAATTTTGAGCTTGTTAAGAGAAGATTGTATAAAATAAAGTTAAAATGAGTGAAAGTCGTATAATTCAATTTGTCAATTGCTTCCAAAAAGGAACTAAATACTGAAACCTAATTTTATTTACATACTACATGTGTAAATATTAGTTCAAAAAATCTATAGTTAATATTGTAATTTTTTACGAAGGATCCTTTAGGGCAAAGCTAACATTTATTGCAAGGGTGCATAAGTGTACACAGGTGTATGTTTTGTTTCATACAAGATTATTATTATTTGTGTCAAGTGTTTTTGTTTCTCTTTCAGCAAATAGTTTGTGTAATTCCGTTGGTTTTTTTTGTGTGCCTACCAACAGTGTACATTCATGAGTGTCAATTATATTATGTGTATTTCTATTTCAATTTGACTTGTTTACATTTGTTCTGGCCTGTAAAATCCTCCATCTATTTATCCCTGAGATTAGCCACTTTAGAACTTTACAATTTTTCTTGGTGGTGAAGTTCATTCTCGACTTGGAGCAATTGTGTGGATGCTACACCCTCTTTTGAAGTAAACCGCTGTGTGACGCTAAAAGCCCCAACTCCATACAGTAGATGCACCTTGGCAGAGCCGAGTCGGTGCACATTTTCACATCATAAAACCCTTGCGTTCTTGCGCGGAAGTGCAGGCAATCGCCATAGATGGAATTACTGCGAAGTGATATGTTTCCAGAGACTGTAAGCGATTTTTCTACGCTTTTATCCTTCCGGCGTGCTGTCTCTGTGCTTTTCTTGTTCTAAAATGGAGTACGCCTATTTGAAATGTCAGAGGGCGCAATTATTCTCACTTGGCAACATTCTAAACGAAACGCGGAAAACTCCGTTCCGTTGTCGTTTCTTTATCAGTCGTAAAGATTTTAAAATAAAAAAAATTCTCCAGCACTCCGTGTTTTACCGTGTTCACTCGTGTAAGTATTTTTAGTATTCCAAACGAACATCAAAGATGTTCAAAGTTGTTTCTTGTTGATTTTTTCCTATTACTTGTAGTCTTATTTTTGATTTTCTTCGCTGAAGGGCCAAAACAAACGAAGAAATCAGGCATCTTTTGGCTTACTGAAGAAGGCTTGATAAACACCAAGATGGTACTTTTCTGAAATTTGAGGATAGTAGAGAGTTTCATTTAATTAATTTGTGTAATTAATAACAATTTCCTAGTTAATTGTTTTCTTTATTTTATTGTTAATTGTTATTAGTTAATTGTTAACTGTTTTCTTTATTTTGTTTTATATTTTTTTCTTAAACAATGTGCTATTTATTACTCTATACCTACAACTAGCCACTTGATTTATAAAATGTATTAATATTAAAAAGGTAGTGAATAGTTGTGAGTTTATATTCTTCCACCTTCAATTAAATAATATAGATTTTGAGGGTGCAAAAGACTGTTTTCTCGAGGCAGTACACAGCGCTCCTAGGCACCCGCTTTTGTGAGAAAAAAGGCGCACCCATCGGAACGTTAAAACTTCCAATTTTTATTTATATTTTTTTCAATTCCATTCAATTTCGTCAGGCGACGAAACAGGCGATTTGAATTTAGCTCAGATGCTTCTTTTAGGCTTGAGGGTAGTTTACGTGCAGTAATTCTACAACCTGGAACAACCGACTCTTTTCCGTCCTAAGGAAGGCGTACGAAGGATTTTTTCGCCCTTAAAAACACGGGAACTAGGGTAATGACATTTCCATACACTAACCATTGTAACACCGAATCCGGTTTTAACAGCACCGATGCCAGTTGCTATGTTAATATTTTGGTTTCCAAATATCTGTGAGTTCCAGTAAAAAAATAGTTTTAAAACAATTCATGGATTGACACAAATACCAATGTTTGATTCAGTGAACTTCCGTAAACATCTACAGACACATGATTGTCCAAACCAATGTCACTGTGCCAGAAACCGATATTCGTAATTGAGTAAGCAAATTTACGAGACATCTAACCGTTCTCCTCTCGATAATCGATTTGGATTTGTAATTTCATTCAACGCCGAGACAGTCTCCTCTCTTAGCTTCCTGTCTGTTGCATTTATTCATTAACTGGGCAGACATCCGGAACAGTAAATATGCGTACATGTAAGGTGATAAAATCTCATCCATTTCCAATCCAATAACGGAATAACCCTCGATTGGGGACTTATTTATAGGAAGGCAACGGGCATTCAACAGTGACACGTGTTAGTTGACACAGAATATCGAGCGAAGGGGCAACGAAACCATTGGCTTTAATCACTCGTTGATTTATTTCAGATGAATAAATAAACTTTAAACAATCTGGGTGGGGTGTGATTCGTTTTGTCAATAGGGCTGTACGTTATTTATTTGACAGGAAATATGAAATACGGGCACGATTTTGGAGAGGAGTAAAGCAATGATTATTCTGATACTTCTGTTGTGCAACGTCTGATGTCTGTCATAGATGTAACTGGATCTAGGCAAATTTTACTACCAAACAACTGTCATCGTTTGAACACTTTTCATTTTAACTATATACGTAATTTATGTTTTCATTGGTATTTTTCTATATTTTCGTAATCTTGTGGGGCGCTCGAATGAACGGAATAGCACAAGCGAAAAATCTTGTGATTAAATACTAGACACCAACGTTTTTTTGGCCTTCTTTTTAACCCAGTAATCTCTCATACGCATGGCATGGATCTGCTTTCGTTGCTAAGCCCAAATGTTTCGTTTGACCTTCTTTTCCATCTCGAAACTCTGATTTTGTAATCTTTCTAATTATATCACTATCTTGTAAATTTGGAGATCCCAATTCTTTAAAATTTACTCATTTTAAAAACATTTGACTTTTAATAATTCAATATTTCATATCTGACCACTAGAATTTTATATTTATTACACTTTATACACACAACAATTTCTGTTCGGGGGTCTTGAAAAAAGAACTGAATTCCAGAACTTCACAGCTGTAATTAAACTACACGAGGTAATTGAGATTTAATCTTTAGAGATTCAAAGTTAATGGATTATTTCTCAAGGATTTAACTATTCGTATGAAAAGTACAGTGTTCCTTAGACGCAAGAGAATCTTTTTATACAGCATCTCCGAAAGTTGCTTTGAACGTGTGAAACAAATGTAGTTTCTAAAACAGAACACGCACCCTGTCACATTGACTACAGAACACGCACATTTCTGTCAAATTGCGATTCCGATAAAATTAAGACGCGTCGTTATCGATTTCAGACTATATTGTGGGATATTGTGAATTCCAGATGGAGGGACGCCACACGTGCCACGAAGACGAAATCGCGAATCCCACCCACGTGATTCCTGCAACCTGTTTGTCATATTGCTTGGAATCAAACCATTGCCTTACCTGTACATTTACGAATCAGTGATTTTTGTCACAATTTATTTACACGAGGGTGGGAATACTTTTACATTAAATATTTTTATCTCTAGAACGTCTAGGTTCGTAAATAATCGATATTTAGATATAAAGGATTTCAGTATGAGTTGACAAAAGGTCTAAAACCATCCGTTCTTGAATAAATAAGAGAGGATTACGAAATCAAATGATATTTTATTTTGTTCATCTTTCTATTCGGTATCGTACCAACAAAATGTGTTGCAGTTGCATTCAATTTTCTTAAAACAAGTACCTGCAGATAGCATCACATGCCAAAGAAGTAAAAATTTGATTCCAGTATCCAACTGCTTTAGGATTTTGTAAGTGACGTTAAAAGTGAGGTACCACCATTTGCGAGGTGGCCAAAGGATGTTTTCTATAAAAGACGATCTATTTTTTTATTAAAATGTATTTTGTAAATTGGGCAATTTAATGTCAGTGTAGAATATAAATAAATATATAAATAATTGGCGGCGATGGTGTAACGGTTAGCTCGTATCGGACTGCTATACCCAAATTCGCGGGTTCAAATGCGATCGGTGCCGTGGACTTTTAAGGGCGAAAAAATCCTTCGTACGCCTTCCTTCGGAGGGGAAGTAAAGCCGGTTGTCCCATGTTAGTAGATTTACTACATGTAAAAGATCTTCAAGTCTAAATGACGCCTCTGAGCAAAATTCAAAATCGCCTGTTTCGTCGCCCGAGATAATACCTTCTTTCTCCGCTAGTTGGTGAAAGGGGCGTAGCGAAATTCGCGTGGTCAGACGGGAAAGCAGGCCGCATGGCCTGAGTCTTGCCACGTAAAAAAATAAGGCAGTTCCATTCAATAAATAAATTGTACATCAATAAATAAACAAATAGATGAATAAAAACTGCGACGAGAGGCCTTGGCGGTGAACCGTCGTCCCGGGAGTGAATCACAGAAGGATGTCCTCCCCGAGAGAGGTCCCGCCCGCTCTTGTGAGCGCAGCTTTTGCATTTATTCATTGTGGGCGGCGCCCAACAGCGCAGCGTCGCGCCGGAAACGGCCCTAAATCTGCTCTTTCCCGGCAACACCCGCCAGGGGATTAGTCCTCCCAAATTTCATGCACGCTCTTTCGTGCTCCGTCGGACATCTTCGTTGAAATACTCGATAATATTAAGATTTGTCTATTTGAAATGATCCGTTTGTTTCCGTAAAGAAATCCGTTTGTTAGGGTACCGCTCCGGTATTCGCCTGGAACTGACCGGATAAACCACGGAAAACTACCGATCAAAGCAGCCAGCCGCTAGAATTCTCCTCTAGGCAGCAGCCGAATTCGACCTAGCTATAAAGCAAGTATTTAAAATGCTGCCAACGTTTTTTTTGTTTTTTTATTTATTTATTGCTTGTTGGGTTGTACATAGATCAGTAAAACACTCTTTCATATGTATTGATGATTTACTACTAACTTAAACTAGGCTTAACCTAGTTCTACTATTGTTACTACAATGGGGTAGATTACTCATCAGAGTATCTACAGATCACAATTGTCTGAGAATATTTTTAGGAAGGAATCGAACGGGTATCTATTGTTTATTCTGGTCTGTGTGTTGTTTGTTGAGGCTAAATTGTATTGTTTGATTTGATCTATTGAGTTTATGTTAGAGTAGAAATTATTGGATAGGCGTGATATTTGATGGATGATTGAGTTTATGTTTAATTCACTATGGAGTTGATGGTTTGAAATAAACCATGGGGCGTTGGTGATTATTCTGAGGAATCTGTTCTGTAATATTTGTATTTTATTTACATTGGATGGTGCAGCATTTGTCCAGATGGGGCAAGCGTATAGCATTATGGGTCTTATGATAGTTTTATATAGTGTTATTGCATTTGTTAGTGAAAGTTTGGACTTTTTATTAAGTATTGGCTTGAGTTGGATTAATTTGATTTCAGCCTGTTGTGTTTTTATGTTGATGTGGTTTTTCCAGTTTAGTCTTGTGTCAAGATTTAGACCTAAGTATTTTATAGGTTGGTTTGATGGTGTCCAGTTTATTTGACTATTGTTTAATAGTAATGGGTGGGGGGCAGAGAATGGTCTTAATGAAAAAAAATTGATTTTGATTTATTTGGATTTAGTTTTATTTTCCACTTTATTGCCCATTCGTCTATTTTATTCAAATGTTGTTGAATTTTTGTGCTGCTATATGTCAGGGTGCAACTTGATGTGAATATTGCCGTATCCTCAGCAAACTGTGCAAGTTGAGTGTAGCGTGTGGTGGGGATATGCTGCTAATGTTTCGACTCGAACCCTAAAACCTTCCTTGTTTGATTCCGGGAGGAGAAAATTTAACTGCTATGGCCAGAGTCATACTCTTCCACAAGGGGAAAGCTTCTGGCCGATAACGAAAGCCAATAACAGGCGTAGGGGGTTCCGAGTTGCACACCACAGGCTTCCCGACCTCATGTCGTCAGGCTTGGACACCACTGGACGGCCGTGATCTGATAAGGATCTAGCGCTGAAGTACATAAAGTTAATAATAATTGTATTATTTATAATATGTCATTGAAATAATATTCGTTAAGTTACACACTGTCACGAGTGCGTGTCACTGACAATTTTTTTCTTGCAATGGCCCATCTCTGGGTTGGATTTATTGCGGTTTTATTTATTATTGTAATTTTTATTATCTATATATGGCAAATGTGATGGCAGAAGTGAAATGTAAAAATTAACTCTCTTCAAAATGATGTCATGTTCTTCACTTTTACTGTCATTAAAAATTTAACACGAAGGAAAAAAAATATCACGGTAGTCACAACTCACTTTCGTTGACACTGTAATTGTGAAAGTAATTAACAGTCGCAAAGCAATGTCACTACAGTACCCAGACTCTCCCAATGGGGAAGGGATTTACCGCAGAATAAATCGGAATGTAATTGAAGGTAAATTTTATGTAATTAAGAACTTGTGCCACATGTGTTTAACAGTAAATTACAAACATTTGTGCAAGTTTGTGGTAGAATATTTTCATTTTCGAATTATGGCAAGAGTAGGTATATTTTGAACATTGTGGATTTACGATCCTCTCCCCTGTGGCCCACGTAGCCGCGTCCATTTTTTGAAAAACTACTTCAACATTCACTATGTTGCAGTTTACAGTGAGCTGGCTTTGACCATAAGCTTCGAAACGAGATGTGTCAACATACGATGCAGTTTTTTTATTCGCGAATAAAAAAATGTTCGTATGTTCGTTCCTGCTGACAGAAGAAAAATAAAACGTAAGTGTATTGTTGAGACTTTGGTGCTAAATTCGTACATTAACCAGACAGAATTTCACACTCGTTTCAGATCCGAGTTTTTCTGGAGACGAAATTTGTCACATGGGGCTTGACAGAAGTACATCAACGTGTACATTCTCGTATTTCCACGAATTTTGGAAGGGGACATGTATCAATGGCCGGCGGACGTTCTTCTAGTCAATTAAAGACATACTCTCACCATTCATTAGGTACTTGAGAAGGGGAATCGTAGATCAGAGCACTAAGAAGAGACCTCTGTAACAACGTTTGACTAATTCATTCAACTGGCTGAGAAATACCGCTCGGAAAGTGTTATTGTGAGTTATCACGACCGCCTTCCAGGGCTCACGCCAGGTCACATTATCCAACCATAGAATTTCAAATGCCCTTGTAGCCCTCGTGGAGGGAAATTAGTCGGGCTGCGGTTGGCAGCTGGGGCGTCAATTTACTACCCTCCCGCCGCGTCCACGTGTTCGTGCGGGGGGGGGGTGGCGGGGGGGGGCGTCCCCGGCCTGGGGGGTCTGGGCGGGGTCCCGCGACGCCCCCGCCCAGCGCACATTGGGACAAGACCTCGAAACACTGGCCAAAACAGGAAAACGTTGTCCGAATGTAATGAAACTTGCACACAATGGTTTTTAGACACGCTGATTACGATTCCGATGTTAAAATTGCAAAGAAACAAAATGGCGCATCCAATATCATGGATTAAACATTAAAAAACTAACATTTTTTTATGAATATTAAAACATTTTTAAACAGGGGTTTATGGGTTTGCTCATTCCGATTCTAATGTCAAAAGTGTAACAAACAAAATGACGAATCCAATACGGCGGATCCAAAATTGAAAAACGTTTAAAAATGTTTCAATTTTCATAAAAATTGTAAACAGAGTTTTATGGGTTCGCTGATTCCTATTCCAATGTTAAAATCACAAAAAACTGACGAATCTAATATGGAGGATTAAACATTGAAAAACGTCTGAAAATGTTTCAGTCAATGATTGAGAATCATCAGGCTGCACGACATGCAGAATAGCAGTTATTAGCTGCTTTTTTTGACATTTCTATAGATAGATAGTAGAGAATGAAGTTTTTACATATTTCGTTGTGAAACTCTGTGGAACTGTTTTCCGCTATTAAAAATGTTTTCCACTAAAAAAACAAAACAAATTAATTGTATTATTTTCTTTCAACATTAATTATTAATTCATTTTAAATGTTTTTAAGTTTTTGTAATACACGTAAACATTGGACTCACTATCACGATTTTTGTCGATTTTGAATGATGACAATTGCTGAAAACCGAAATTTTTTTACACATGTTCGAAGTAACCGCTGATTGATGATCTTTGTTTCGTGTAACAGCTGCTCGCGCAACGCTCACTTTTCCAATGATGCAGATCGTCACTGTGACGCCTCGCATCTTTTCTAACTGTAGAATTATACACTCTGTGATCCAGTCTACACAACTGCTTTCTTAAAACTCCCTAAATAAAACGTTTTTTCTACTCCCATTGTATAATGCTGTCATTTGATGGCTGTGACCAGTTGCATAATGATAGTCATTTCGATACAGTTTTCATTATGATACAGGTTCTTGACCAATCACAGAGAAGTTTACAAACCAAGTATTGAGAATTAATCACTGAGAATCGTTTTAGTAAATGTTTCTTTCGATTGGGTACATAAAAAAATACACGTGATATTATATTACGCTTGTCAGTTTTAATTTATTTTATTAGTAGTATTTTTTCGTGGAATATTGTTTTAAATAAATTGGATCGTAATTTCACTTTGATCCTATTTGACTAGCGCAGTACTCCCACGCAGGCGGGCAGGTAGCCACAGAAACCTGCGACAGCATGCGAGAATATTGTTAGGGAATGCTAGGTGGTCTTGGCTGAATCCTGCGTGTCAATTAAAAACTTTAATTTATAAAAGTCGTAGAAAAAGTACCGTATGAAATTCGATGTAATGGGTATTACGCTCACTCGTATCGTAATATCCCACTCGTGTATTATGACTTGGAAAAACAACAAAAGAATAATATTTTATATATTCCAAATATATCATCATAAAGAGAATAAAAATGAGGAAAAGTCACAATGTTTGAAAGAAAACATTTAAAAACTGAATTTAGTATTCAAAAAACAACTGATGTAGGTGTGATCCCTGCCGCTGCCGATCCCATTTTGATCCCTGCCGCTGTTCTAGTGTTAATACCCATCATTACATCATCGTTTCGTAATGTAGTATTATTTTGGGCTTTTGGCCCGCCTTTCGGGCTGTTGGGCCAGAGTGGGGGCTGACGGAGGCCGAGTGAGTGAGTGGAACAGCGTCCGCCGCCAGGGCGCGGTCGCCCTCCGCCGGAAACTGACTTGGCTCTGCGCTCAGGAGGTGACGATCGCGGAGGGGGGGGAGGGGGTGGGGGCCACGTGACTCCCCGGGCGGCCTCTTCGTGGAAGAGGGCGGGGGCTGTTCTGTCGAGGCCTTTTCGTCGTTTCGCCTGCGAGCCATCAAGGGTCACCGATATCCCCAACGGGGACTGGGAGGCGTGACAGTTTTACATGACAAAATCAAACGAGACCTTTTAAATACATTCAAAGATATAATGTTCAGAAAATATTAAGCCCAAATAGGCTCATGTAATTAGTTATATTTTATTCTAAATACAGCTCTCCCTCATTGAGTGTTTTCATTGTCGTTTTTATGAACTCGAAATCTAATTTAATATAAAGAGGGCCTTTGCATCTTGTTCTTAAGAAAGGTGAAATAGTGAACAATCTTAATTTTGTAAAATGTCAGAAGTAAACCCCTATATTAGAGTGTATCAATCGTGAACAAATTGCAAAAAGGGAAAGAGATTTTACATTTACACCTAGAAAGCATGCAAACGTACATACAAATAAATAAATAAATAGCGGTACTACAACAACACATACTTTCTCGCATTGTCTACCCCGAGCTCCCTCTGGCCACACCACGTGTTAAAGGAAGTAATTTGCTTATAATAACGGAATATATGCAGTTTCTCGTTACCAGAGCCCGGCAATAAGATTTTTTCTGCCCCAAATTTACCGTGTTTTCCGGTACAAGAACTTTCTCTTCTTACGAAGTTAGTGCGAGAAAGCGAAAGAGCACTGTAGGGACGAAGCAGAATGAGGTCGTTCAAAGTGTTCAGCTTACAGAGGCCAGGAGCCATGGCTAGCGGCGGCGGCGTCACCTCAGAGCTTGAAAGCAGCATCGGGAGAGGTGGCTCAGTGCATCAACCTGATGTCACTGCAGTCCCTCTGACAGGGAGCTCGTATGATTCCACTCCCCACGGCGGCAGCATTTTCCACACTAGCTTGTCAGCTAGGTCGAATTCAGTCGCTGTCTGGAGGAGAATTCTAGCGGCCGGCTGCTCTGATCGGTAATTTTCCGTGGTTTCTCCGAACAACACCAGGCGGGCCTTACCCTAACAAAACGGGCCACGGACCGCGTGTGATCTTTCCTTCCTCTTCCTTGTCCCATCCTCTCCTCTTACACACACACACTCACACTAACATGAACTACTCTACCACACATGCCGGGAGAGCGGTCGGGAGCTCACAGCTTGTCCCGGCTGGGGCGGTGCCCCGCTGGTGGGAGATGTCTGGTTGAGGAAAACCCCGCTAGTCGACGGTAGGTCGGCGCCGGATCTCGCCGTCCAGCGGGGAAAAGATGATCGCCACCGCACGAGAAAAAACACGTACTACACTTACGGGACTAATGACCTAAGTAGTAGACGCGCCCGGGATCACGAATCAATCAATTGAAAGTAGAATTGTAACATTTATATCTGGAAACCTTACACACATACGTATAAATAAATAAATAAATAAATCACTCTATGGGGACCAAGCGAAAAGCAGCAGTCCAAACTGGAAGTGTTCAGCTTACATGAGCGAAGAGGTATGGCTACCGGCAGCGGAGTCACAGCAAAGCTTGCAAACAGCATTGTAACATTTATATCTGGAAAGCTTACACACATACGTATAAATAAATAAAATAAATGACCCTATGGGGACCAGGCGAAAAGCGGCCGCGCAAACTGGAAGTGTAGGGCGTGCAGGAGCAAGAAGCCTCCGAGGCCATGGCTAGCGGCGGCGGTGGCAAAGGTCGCAAGCAGCGCCCCCGCGCGCGCGCAGATTCAATTACCTCTCGCGCAATTAGGGCGCCCGCGGGCGGTCCCCTCCCCCCTCCCTCGTCGCCCGCGGCGCCGGCGCTCTGCGGGTGGGCGGCATTCCCCCGCCACCGCTCCTCTTGAAGGCGCTCTCTGGGAGGGAAGTTCTTGCGATGGCCTACAGGGCGGATGGGATGGACCGCTGGTGATTCAACTGCTAAGGCCAATGGTCCCGTAAACGTAGTGCATGCGATTTTCTCCATTGATTACTAGTGATTACAACTGCTAACGTCATTACTCCCGTAGATGTAGTGCGCGTTTTTTTCATCGGGAGGTGGCAGTGATCCACCCCCGCTGGATGACGAGATCCGGCGCCGACCTACCGTCGGCTAGTGGGGTATTCCGCAACCAGGTATCTTCCCGAAGCGGGGCACCGCCCCAGCCGGAACACGCTTTATGCTCCTCACCGGTCTGGTGTGGTAATGTCGTGCTTGTTAGTGGAAGTGTGTACGTAAGGGGGTCTGCATAGAACAGGGAAGAGAAAGGAAAGATCGAGCGCGGTCCATGGCTCGTTTCGTAAGGTGCCGCTCCGGCATTCTAGTGTTGATTGGATAAATCATGGAAAACTACCGATTCGGGCAGCCAGCCGCTAGATTTCTTCTCTAGACACTGATTGAACTCGGTCTAGCTAACTGGCTAGTGTCGAAAATCCTGTCACCGTATGAGGACGGTTGCGAGCGAGCTCATTGGCTCCGGGAGGTGTTGGCTGAGGAGGAGAAAAGCGTCACTGATGTCACTGCATCTGACTGGGAGTGCCAGGGTTCCACTCCCGACTGTGGCAGGATGTCAGACACGGACTGCATAGTCCAGTCGAGTTCACCTGCTGTCTGGAGGAGAATTCTGGAGACCGGTTACTCTGATCGGTATTTTTCCGTGGTTTCTCCGATCGATACCAGACGAATGCCGGAGCAGTACCCTAACAAACGAGCCACGCATGATTTTTCCTTCCTCTTCCTTGTCCTATCCTCACCCCTTACACACACTCACTTACACTAACATGCACTACACTACCACACATGCCGGGAGACCGGTCGGGAGCTTACAGCTTGTCCCAGCTCGGGCTGTGCCCCGCTGCTGGGAGATACCTGGTTAGGGAAAATCCCGCTTGTCGACGCCGGTTCTCGCCATCCAGGCGGGGGTGGATCACAGTACCCTAACAAACGGGCCACGAACCGCCCGCAATCTTTATCTTCACTTCTTTGCTCTTTCCCCTCCCCTTCGACACACTCTTACATTTACATGTACTGCACTACCACACTTTATGGGAATCCAATCAGAAGTGTAAAGCCTTTGCCGGCTGTGGCGGTGCCCAACGGAAGGAGATACCTGGAGGCGGGTGTACTCCGAAGCGTTCGCGTAGGTCGCCGCCTGTCCTCACCGTTCAGCAGGATACACTTACCGCCACTCCCGAGTACAACACTCACTACACTTACAAGACTAATCGTAATACGAGTTGATGTACCCGGAAACATCAAGCAATCTGAAATTTTTCGTTACAATCTATCTGTGCTTTGTTCCTTCGCGCTATGATCGTAACCACCCACCATAGAGCTAGTAGCAACAGTGCTGAACACTGTTCAGAATTCGTTCCTTGATCGCGCCTTGGTGTCTCCGCAGTATTGGTGAGATATAGTTTTTCATAATAACGTTATTCGTTATATCGGCTCTACGCGACCAACAGAACAGAAACGAAAGCCATTCTAATTTGCCAGCGTCTGTTGGGAATACTGCACCCGATCGTTCTTAAAGAACAATCGAAACAACTGAATGCCAGTGAAAGATGGCGGCTGATTATTCCTAATCCCCCGAGGATAGATATTTGTTATTGATATTATTTTTTTACAAAAAAAAGAATAAAAACAAAAGCCACTCAAAACGTCTGGAGTCCCTTAAAAATTTTACAGTCCGCCGTCCGTTAAAATATCGAAACTATTGAGTTGTAGCTAGAGATGGTGGATGAGGTATTGTACTCCAAGAAAAGTATTTAATATTATTATTTTTCTAATAAGAAGATAATTACCTATTTTTCATAGAATGTTGTGGTATTATAAAAAGTATTGTAGTATTCAACACACGGCCGACACCACAAATAAGGGGCTTAGTTTGATATTTGCTTTATATTGTCCTAATTGTAAATGGTACTTTTTATGTTGGTCAAGTTTTAAGGTACGAACATTAAGTAGATACTTTTAGATGAAGCTATGTTCTTTCATATCTGCTGTTGTGCATAAGAGAAGACTGCAAAAAACCGTTTTCCCAGTTTCACCACAGATTGTCTGAAGTGGTTGGGATTTGTCATCACTGGTACCAGCGGTAGGAGGGTTACTTCCTGCTGGTTAAAGTAGAAAAGGTAGGTATTGGCGTGCATGTGATAATTAAACTTTCACGCGATAATAATAATTATAATTTTAATAATAATTACAACATAACAACATATTAATAAATAATAAATTCTTCACGAAAATTACTTAACGCTCGTTTTCGATCTTTTGCGATTACCTTTTTTAATTTCAGATATTGCATTGCTTCTTAGTCACAAATCAAACTGACATTTACAATCATTTATTTATCTCTCCGGCGTGCGCGTCCCAACATTTCCCGCCAGCAGGCGCGTGCGGCACTCCGTACCGCATTTTTCAACTTCGATTTTCGAGTCGTTATTGCTTTTGTTTGGGAATATGAAGGAAGTATTCATTATTTATGTTTTTGCACATTTTATATCATAATAAGTAACTAAATACCAAACGAAATAACAATATTAATAAGAGTCTGATCCATCACTCGCTCCCTCCTTGTAAGGGCATATATCACATGTCGTGGAATGAATACGGTGCAAACGTGCCTTGTAACATTTCTTCGGAAAATACGCATTTAAATTTGAACTTGTAGTTAGTACTTCAAAATCTTTGTCATGAAGCTCAATAACAAAACTGCAGTAAGAATTCTAATGGAAAAAATAGGGAAATATTACAGTTACATGACAAAGCGCGTGCGATACGGAGTGCTGCAACTGTTGCAGAGTTCGAATTACTAATGAATGACGGTCGATCGGCAGTGTATAACATCGTGATTTGAGTGTCGCCAGGTTGAAAATATAATCAACGAAGAATAACTATGGGCTCAATAGTGCGACAACAATTATTTACACGAAATCAACAAAAACGCAAGATTGCGGCGTTGAGTGCCGCTACGCGCCCGCCGGAGGGTTAATTTCTTATTGTTCACCGGAGCGAACGTTTTTTTAATATCTTGTGTAAAGTATTGAAATTCGTTACTCTATATCAGACCTGCACAGCATTTTGCACTTTCACTGACCTCAGGAGCTGCGTGCGGGCAACTCGGGTGCAAATGAGAAAATCGCTGAAGGGTGGGGATGAGACCCAATCTAGGAGTGGGGTCCACCAATCAGAATGCGCAATTCGAAAGATAGCGCGTAAATTTAAAGAGCAATCGGAGAGAACATGACGGTCATATACAGTTCAAGTAATATTTCTTTTGTATTATATTGCAAATGTTTGTTCTCGATATATGACAGGGCGAAATATGAAACTACAACGAATTATACATATTAGATTTCGTCACCAAGTATTATAATTGCTTCTAGGGCTTATAAAGCCATTCGCTTTGCTACGATGTAATCACAAATTTAGTGTTGTGCTAAACACAAAATTTTGATACTGAATGGTTTTTGTTTGATGATGACAGCAATAAACTATTTTTTATTAACTATGTTTAATTGAATAAGATGGTTCTCTCAAAGCAAAAACATATTGTTCTTAAAAAAATCGTGATTATTTTCTGTTCTAATTTCTGACAAGAGAGTAGAGTCGTGTACGAAATCGTATAAAAATATAAAGCCCTTTGCATTCTATTTAACCAATACCCATGATTATCTTATGATTGTCCGTAATATATCGTCACAGAAGTTTGCTCGTTGATCTCTTTTATTCAGTTTCATAATAGGGAAAAATGGTCACAAATGTGCTATTAAACATTACCCTTCTTGGAATTGCCACATATTCTATTTTATGTCAATCCTGATGTGAGAGATTGCTCTCATGATTTTGTTCATTTTTCTATGATTTGGAGATTATAACATTCCTTGTGAACAATCAATTATTAAATTGCAATTTTGTGTTAGAATTAAATAATAATTTTTTTCTTATATATAAGCATATATTTTAAAGCTATTGCTTTAAAATAATGCATAAGAGTCACAATGAGCATGTTATTTTCTTTAAAAAAAATAGAAAATTAAAATACATACATTGGTGGATACAAAGGCGGATATACAGTAGTGCACAGAACGTAAACAGTGAATTATGACACTGGTAACTTGAAATACTAGACATAATTCATTTAAACAAATGTGCATTTAATTTTGAAGCATGGATCATTATTAGACGCCCAGGCATTCAATCTACGCGCCGCGTCGTGCTACGTCAGACTTCTCCCCTCCCCGCAAAGCTTCCTACACCCCACTACTTGCACTTTCGGCGCTGCCACGGGCAGGCGAGCGGCTCCCAAGTGCAGAATGCCCGCGGGAGCAGGCGTTGTGCAGGTCTGCTCTATATCTACTTTTTGTCGCTCCAAGAAAAGAATGCCATTTACTGTCATCTTCAGTATTCACATGAATACCCTACTAGCAACGACTTTTCAACCGACACAAATAGTAATCGCTAGCAAAATCGGAAAATAAGTTACAAATTATTTCAAAATGAGCATATTTTACTGAAAATAGTATTGTTTTAGTGTGCTACATCTTGCATGAAACCAAACTTTCAAAAATTCACTTAACGAGAGATTTCTTCACCGAACACATTCTAGAGTATTTAAATTACGACTGAAGGAAACCAGTTTATGTGTTCGTCGATTTTTAATGCAATTATGGACAGATAACGTCCTCGTACTTCGCTGTTTAGTATTTATTATTATGAATGCTTCGCCCTTGACGAGTCGCGCCCAGCATTAAAACCTCCGCTGCTCTCTGGACGTCCTCAATGGATGGCTAATGAACGCCTCAAATTGATGGTATTAAGAGGGGTGTGGCGATATTTCTGTTTCCTTTCACTTTAAATGTCTGTCATAAAAGACCCCCTGTAGTTGGCGTTTCTGAGGAAACAACACTGATAGGACAACAGCATGAAGAAAGGCTACACAAGCGGATGTGTCTTCGGAAATTTGATGATGCTTTAAAATGATACCACGTTGGAAATAGTATTCGTGGTCGAGGTCGTTTCATGAATTTTCAGTGATTTGATTAGCAAAGGAATCCCGTCCACTCCTGACTGTCTTCCTTTGTTTCTTCATTAGAGATTCCTGGCGCGTCAACTCCAAGGTCTCTAATCCCGTAAGTGTAGTGCATCGTTTTTATCTCGAGAGATGGTTGTGAACTTTCCTCGCTGGTTGCTGACCTGTACGGCGGCTTGCAGGATATTTTCCCTCGCAGGTATCTCCCACCAGCGGGGCACCGCCCCAGACGGGACAAGCTGTAAGCTCCCGACCGGTCTCCCGTCATGAGTGGTAGTGTAGTGCATTTTAGTGTGTGTGTGTGTGTGTGTAAGAGGAGAGGATAGGACAAGGAAGAGGAAGGAAAGATCGCGCGCGGTCCGTGGCCCGTTTGTTAGGGTACTGCTCCGGTATTCGCCTGGTGTTGATGGGAGAAACTACGGAAAACTCTAAAAATAACAATTGAGAAATTCTTTGGTAGTTTGTATCAATGACAGCCACATATTTCCATTTGAGTTAATACTACATTTAACGGTGAGCATACTACTCTACGAAAACGTCTGGTAAAGAATATTTTAAGTCATTTTAAACAAAAGTAAATCCACGTTTTTACAGATATTTAGCTGTACAAGGTATCAATGGTTTAATCCATCAGAGAATCGTGAAAGACCTTAGTAAGATAAAAGAGTATACACAAAAAGTCATTAAGTAATTATTGTTTACTAAAGATTAATCGAAAGAGCAGTATTTGTAAAATAGAGATGATAAAAAATTCACTAGGTTTGTAGAACAATTGTTGTTACTTTCATAAGGAATTGAGGTCTTATTGAAATCATTCATTTAAAATTGGAAAACCAATTCTTTGTAATAAGATTGTGAATCTCATACACAATGTTAAGTTAAAATATAGATATTTCTGATACCAGAATATTAAAAAATATTCAAAAAACAAAAAGTAAGTCCCTACCACAAAACTAGACACATAGACTTGATTCTCAAGTTCTAAGGCAATAATTATGTGGCTTTAAGTATTATAGCTTCAAGATTAAGCATTAAAATTCTTATTTATTTTCCTGAAATAAGTAAAAAATAATAGAATATAACTTCTTTCAGATGTTAATTGTATTGACTAGACAGTTAATTAACGTTTGAAGCAGAAACCTTTAAAAAGGGTGTGGCGATTTTGTAGCATTCTACATTAAAATATTACCATAACCCTTCTGCGTCATTTACATTCTAAGATGTGAGACGACTACTTTCATGCGAACTGTGTAATTCCAAAGTATAGCAGGCAGTGATTTCTATGCGCTAAAATAAAAAAAATCGATATGTTCCAAATTCTTAATAGTAACTATAAACGAGTTAGTTTAAAAATTATTAATAATTATCTGTATAGGGGCAATGTACCTGATGTGGCCAGCATTTTGAAGCTGACGCGCGCGCAGCTGTACGCCGCGCGCCACGGAGCTCGATGGCGCGGAACGCTGGCCAGCGAGAGGGAAAGCCTCGAGGCGAGGCTACCCTGGGCAGCGCCGCCCCTACTTAAGCGGGAGCAGGTGACGGCCACCGCAGTCACAGAGTCACCGCAGAGAGGCAGCGCAGCAGAGAGTGAGCGAGTAGCCGAAAGAGAGAGAGAGAGCCTGCAGCCAGTGAGAGAGGAGTCGCGACGGGCAGCCTAGGGGCCGTGCTGGAAACACGGCAGGTTGGCGTGTCAGGGACCCACGCAGAGAGGCCGCACCAATAGTCGTGCGGAATATGTCGCGGCTGCCAGGCTGAGGCGCCGTGCTAAGTGACGCACGGCGAGATTGCGTGCCGGAGTTGCACGCGGTGGAGTCGCATAGTCAGGCGTGTGGAACAGGAGCAGTGCCAAGTGACGCACTGGAGAGATCCGGGCTCGGACGTTAATGCCAGCCGGAAGAGAGTAACTCCTGTATACTTTGTTGTTTAGTGTAAATAAAATGATTGAAAGAATAAATAACAAGTTATTAAGATGACGTGCTTTCTTTCATTGGTAAAAAAACAGTACCCATGGCATCTTCTGTCAAATCGTGTGATATAATTCAACGCGTTGCAAACCGTCTGCGGTGGCTCAGGGCATCAACTGATGTCGTTGCAGTGCCTCTGACCAGTTTGAGGGTTCGACTCCCGACGGCGGCAGGACTTTCGAAACTAGCCACAGATCTAGGTCGAGTTCATATAATGTCTGGAGAATACTTCTAGTGACCGGCTGCTCTCATCGTTTTCCGTGCTATCTCCGATCAACACTAGGCCAGTGACGGAGAAGAACCCTAATGAGCCCAGTCCGCACGCAATCTTTCGATTATCTTCCTTGGCCTATCCTCACCCTTTACACTTCCATGCGATACACTACCACTCATGCCAGGAGACCAGCCGGGCGCTCAGGGCTTGTTCTCGCTGGGGCGGTGCTCCGCTGGTGGGAGACACCTGGCCGGAAAAGAGCCTGCTAGCCGATGTCTACGACAGAGCAGAATCTTACCGTCCAGCAGGGAAAGATCACCGCCACCTCTCGAGGAAAAAAGCACGCACTACACTTACGCCACTGATGACCCACGTACTTGACGCGCCCGAATACACAAATCAAACAATCCGACACCATACAAGAAGAAAAGACGATTCAAGAGCTAAGAGTCGTCATTGTCATGTACGTGAGTGAAGAATCACTCATGACCAAATGAAATCGATGTCGAACTTCTTGCAGTGCAGTACGACGAGATCCACAGAGACGCTAACTCTACACCGTTTGCAGATGGGGATGGATCTTCTCATAAGAGGTAACAACGCAAAGAATGGTCATGAGCGATCTGAAGACGTATCACTTACAGAGGATTTAATCATCAGTCTGTGTTGTGACGACTTATCGAGGGGAAGACAAATTAATGAGTAAAAAAACAATCTCTAAGCTCTCTTTGGTAGTGTACTGACATGTGCTAGTGTAGTGACGTAGGACTAAGAGTGTGTAAGAAATATGACAAGGAAAAGGAAGGAAAATCTCGTGCGGGTTCAGCGAGTTCGTGCTAACGAGGGATTACTGTAATAATAATAATAATAATAATAATAATAATAATAATAATAATAATAATAATAATATTCCATACGGATGGCCGCGATCGCTAATATAGTAGTGCCGTAAAATGATACTGAGCCCCTGTAAGTGCAGCTGCCTGAATACGTGACCCGAGACGGACATGTTCCTCACACCGTAATCTACAGAATGAGCTCTTCCTGAACATTCTATTACATTTTTGCTGGTCCGACGCTTCCCGATATTACCTCACCTGCTCAGCGATCTGCAGAATCTGCAAGTAAATGTGAATGAGAGGGACAGAGAGCGGCAGAGAAAGAGACACACAGAGATAGACAGACAGGGACAGGGTGAGGGAGGGAGAGACGGAGAGAAAGGGAGAAGAGATGCGAGAGGAAGATGAAGGCAGAACAACGTCTGCCGGGTTTTCCTATTACTACTAATAATAATTACAACAACAAAAATTAGCTAATGTCGAGAATCCTTCCACCGCGTGGAGTGGAACCCTAGGACCCTCCCGGTTAGAGACTCTGCAATGACGTCATCTGATACCCTTTCTGAGTGCAAATACCCTTAAAGAGTGCAAATGCCCTTACGCAGTGCAAATTTACTTACACAGTGCAAATGCCTTTAAGAAGTGCAAATGCCTTACAGAGTGCAAATGGCCACACGCAGTGCAAATGCCCTCAAGAAGTGCAAATGCCCTCACGTAGTGCAAATGCACTTACACAGTGCAAATGCCCTTAAGCAGTGCAAATGCCCTTACAGTGCAAAAGCTCTTACGCAGTGCAAATGCCCTTACAGGGTGCAAATGGCCTTTTGCGTTGCAAGTGCCCTTACGCAGTGCAAATGCCCTTACAGAGTGCAAATGTAAGAGTGAAGGGTGACACTGTGGTGATGCTTCCTCACAACAAAACTTTGAATTAGTTTGTATTTTGAAATAATAATTTTCAATTGGAGCCACCGGTGTACGTGGCCAAGGCGTCAACTGATGTCACTACAGCGCCTCTGAGTGACCTGTGGTTGGAGTCCACACACTGGCGGATTTCCCACGCTACCTGCAGAGATAGGTCGAACACAGCCGTTGTCTGGCGGCTGGCTGCTCTGATCGGCACGGGAGATCGGTGAGGTGGTCGTCTTCGGCTCTTTTTTCGGCATTTCTACCGTATCCCACACCAGCCCTCTCGCTTTCATCTCTCCCTTCCTCGTTGTCTCTCTCTTTTCCCCGGTTCTTCCTTTTTCTTCTCACCTCTTTCCCCTCTCTATCTTTTCAATCTCGTTCCTCTTTTTCTCTTTTTACTCTCTCTCTTTCATTTCTCTCTTTTCACTTTCTACTTTCCCTTCCTCTCTTCTTTCTTTTTCTCTCTTCCCCCATCTCTCTCTTCTCCATTTTTCTTTTCCGTCTCTCCTCTTTCCCCCTTCTCTCTTTCATTTCTCTTTTTTTCAATTTCTTTCACTCCTCAATTTCTCTCTTTTTTTCATTTCTCTCTCTCTCTCTCTCCTCTCTTCTCCCTCCGTCTCTTCCATGTCTGTTTTTTCCCTTTCTATTTTGCCGCCCTCTCCCCTCCTTCCCTCGCCTTCCTCCTTTTCTCTCTTTCTCCCTACCTCATGCCGTTCCTCTCAAACTCCTCAAGGGCCGTAAAGTAGGCATAGAAGCAGCAGTCACCGAGTTAAATGACGCCTGACCCCCCCCCCTCCCCCCCAAACCAGCGTCAACCGCTGCGACCACTTCATCCACCGGCCCGCCCTCTCGCAGCGGAGGCCTCGAACCTTGTCTGCTCTCCCCTCCCCTCCCACGCCCCACGTGACGCCCAATGATGTAAAGAGAGATTCAGGTAAGAACAAGCAATTTTGACAGCTAGTGCTGGCAACATAACCGAAGGTTCTGTGGTCGTTGAGTCCTTGATCCCATTGAACTCTCCTTCCTCGATTCGTTCGTTTGCAGTTGGCTAACTCGTAAATGGTTTCGACGCTTCCTTTTGTGATGTCCTCGTCCGACGGAAATATAGTGCGCCACGAAAAATAATTGAAATTAGGAAGTGCAGTGCTATGTGCTCTTCTGTAACAATTTATTTCTTTTATACACATTGTATCGAATTTACTTTTTGCGTGATAAGTATAATGTTTATTTTAAAACCGAGTCTTGAATGTAAGGTGCGTACTGGTGCACGTGTTTCTGAACAGCTGCCGCGGCGGAGGGATTCTTTTTCTGAATAACATGAGATGTTCACTTGTTTGGCGAACTGTCACTTTTTCTTGTTCTTACGTGAATTCTTCTATAGTGCTGGGGCGTCGCTGACGTTGGATTACGTTGCTGCAGGACGTTGATATCGTTTTACCAACGTTTTACTCGCTACATTAGCGGCTTCCTTCGACCTGCCCGTCTCATTACGTCACGACTGAACAGGAGATGGCCCAGATTAGAATGAGCGAAGGCGATGCTGCCACAACGAGTAAAATATTGGACGGTTGGATGACGAAGTAATTCACTAAACGTTACTTATGAAGAATTAATTTCTAGGAACAAATAATAATAATAATAATAATAATAATAATAATAATAATAATAATAATAATAATAATAATAATAATAATAATTCATACCGATAGTTATCGGAGCTCTGGGATTGGTTACCCAAAATTTGTGTAAGAACTTGTCTAAACGCCCAGGTAATTCAAAAGACTGGGAAGAGCAAAGAATCACTTTACTTGGAACAGCTCACATTTTGCGCAAAGTACTGTAGAGGCACCGACAGTCCCTGGATCTGCTCCTTAGGTAGCTGGTTGCAACCTGAAGTAGATTTTATATTCAGCCGACTCATTACATCTGTAGTCGTGATATTGAGGAATAATAATAAAATTGTCTTTATTAGTAGCGACTCTCAGGTCATTTGGTCTGCTCTTCCGCCTAACCACGTTAAATATTTACATTATTTCATATTCAAGAAGATCTAGGGGGACAGGAGCTTTACTTGAACTTGTAGGTATAGCGGTTAATTTTTTCAACAATTAGAGACAGCACATGAAGGAAAATATAATGAAAAACTGCGTTGTATATTAGTAAAGCTAGTAGTAAATTAAATAGTTAGACATAAACATCTAGCATTTTTCAGTGCAATAACATAGAAAGTCAAAATACAATAACTCAATCATTCACGCAATATTTGTGCAGTAAAATGATCACACGCCGTCATTTATGCTTTAAAATGCCCGATTATGAACGATTTCTTGCAACAAAAGAGGTTATTTATAACGCTGGCACACAAAATTAGGAATTTATTATTAAGATAAGGGCAAAGAAAGCACTATTGGTACAAAGAAATTGTTTTGCTTTTTCTAGTCCACTCTCTTTATGGCGCGACAGCCCGTGAACGGGCTCAGGCCTACCGGCGACGTCCCTGCCTCGCCGGCATGGGTTAAGGGGGTCTGAGTGGTTAGCATCTAGACATCCCTACACCGTATTCCGGTCTTCTCGACCAGAGAAGTGAATTTCTCATGTCACACATCAACGTATATTGGGACACTGGAATCACCATAATCTTGAACGAGCGGGAATTGAACCCGGGGTGGCGTCATGGAAAGCGAGTACGCTGACCAATGAGCTAAACCGCGAAGGCTCCAGCATCCAGTGATTGAAATTATTCTTCTTCTGTGTAAATTGTTGCCCTGTTTGTGAGGTTTAGATAGTTTTTTTTCGCAATGGTTTTAATTTGTTTTGTAGTTATTATGTAAAATAACACAAAAGTTCCTTTGATTAAAACGTAGTAAACTTCTAATTTGTGCTTTTTGTGTTTTCGAGAAGGTAGCCTCAGCAATCCACTTACCTGAAATACCGCCTTGTGTTAGCTACGCACCAGCTAGTTAAGAAAATAACCAGGGGAGAACACAGAAAATTTTCCAGGCCTCCTGGAGTGCAGCTCATTTGACAGCAATCGACAGCGGTTGCTACTGATCTCCAAGTAATATTTCGGGTCTCTCAGAAAATAACTTAAAACAGATAGAGGAAAATTATAATTCAATTATCTTTCTTCATTTCAGATTTGATTGAATTGTGATAATCTTCTCATCAGATTGGATGAGTTCTCTACAACATTACTGACAAGAAGCACCCCTTCACAGGGGAGAGACCTTTATCAAGGCCACCTGCTGGTACATTTCATAGTACATTTCACAGTACATTTCACTGGTACATTTCACCTGTTGGTACATTTCACGGGTAAACGTCATCAATACGGCATCTAGTGTAGCATTCGTAACAGTCCAGTAGGTCCATACACTCCTCAAGAGCAAGCTTGCCCCCTACTAGACACAGCATACACTGTTCGCAAGATTGCCCGCAAAAATCAACCCTGAAAAGATCAAATTAATATACGTGAGTAAATTACAAAATGGGATTCTATGATCTCCATTAGCAAACTTTCTATCGTTTATACAATTAAAAACTTATTATATGTAATTTTCTACATCGGTGATCGCCAAACCGTCGATACCGAACATCTAGTAGCTCGCAGGCCAATTTTCGGTAGATCGCGTTCGTGCTCAAGATTGGCTGATCGAGACTTGTTAATCAGAGTTCCTGCTGTACTTGTCATTACCCTGGATTTGTGCTACGGGTGAAAGCGAATTCAAGCAAAAACAAAAGACATCACTTTCACTCGGAATGGGAAGCCGATTACTTCTTTAGCTAGGTAGAGGTCTTCTTCCGATCACTTCTTCATCCACGTAGAGCACAGTTAACTGTGCAGCAAGTGCATCAGTTGGGAAAAAGAGAATTACTATCCACATTTCAAATTTTTTTGTAATGTATAATTGCATTTCAATTTATTTTTCTTGTGAACAGTATCATTAAAATTTGTTTCACATTTAATAGAAGTGTTGGTTTATAGACGCATGTTAAAAAATGTAATGATTTGGAAAGAACAACATTTTTCTGTCTCGGTTACTTGGTAGCTCACAGTTTGATTGAAAACGGAATGGTTTCTCACAAGCTTCGTAAGTTTGGCGATCATTGCTCTACACCAAAATTATGAAATATTAAAAATTCAAATACTTACATATCCGAGTGCTCCCACAATTCTCCATTACACAACATGACAAGCATGAACGTCACGAATTTCACCTTCATTTTCTGTTATTTGGAAAGACGCACTGGAGGTCTAGCAAGAATTGTACGGTGGTCAAACAAATTTGTAGCTGAATATTGACTTGTGGCTTATCGGTGGTATGATTATTAAATTCCAAAAATACCGTTTTATAGTCTAGAGACAATTACAAAGGAAACCTTGAAATATTAAATCATTTTCATAGTCGAACAATCAATGTTATGAATGTATTCCAGAAGCGAATGAAGTAATAAAGATAAAAACTGATAGGATATTACACTCGTCAAAATCCCAATTACAAAATTACAAACAGTCACGAATCTTATGAACAATGCTCTGTTTTCACAAAAATGAAAGGGCATTATCAGATGAATTAGTGGCCCTACATAATAATGATATTAATAATTATTTCAATAATTTATTTACTGACTTTAACCTCAGTTACACGCCAGGATACAATAATGGAAATAATGAACAATACGTCAAACCAATAAGAATAGTTCCTCAAGTGATGCTACATAATCCAAGACGAGTTTTAAAAAATGTTATGATTTGGAAAGAACACCATTTTTCTGTCTCGGTTTCTTGGTAGCTCACAGTTTGATTGAAAACAGAATGGTTTCTCACAAGCTTCATAAGTTTAGCGACCACTGCTCTACACCAAAATTATGAAATATTAAAAATTCAAATACTTGCAAACCCATAAATTGCCCCCATATTTCTCCAAAACACAATATGGAAAGCATGAACGCCACGCATTTCATCTTCATTTTCTGTTATTCGGAAAGACGCACTGGAGGTCTAGCAAGAATTGGACGGTGGTGAATGAAACCCAATTTGCAGCTGAATATTGACTTGTGGCTTATCGGTGGTATGATTATTAAATTCCAAAAATACCGTTTTTATAGTCTAGAGACAATTACAAAGGAAACCTTGAAATATTAAATCATTTTCATGGTCGAACAATCAATGTTATGAATGTATTCCAGAAGCGAATGAAGTAATAAAGATAAAAACTGATAGGATATTACACTCGTCAAAATCCCAATTACAAAATTACAAACAGTCACGAATCTTATGAACAATGCTCTGTTTTCACAAAAATGAAAGGGCATTAACAGATGAACTAGTGACCCTACATAATAATGATATTAATAATTATTTAATAATTTATTTACTGACTTTAACCTGAGTTACACGCCAGGATACAATAATGGAAATAATGAACAATACGTCAAACAAATAAGAATAGTTCCTCAAGTGATGCTACACAATCCAAGACGAGTTTTAAAAAATGTTATGATTTGGAAAGAACACCATTTTTCTGTCTCGGTTTCTTGGTAGCTCACAGTTTGATTGAAAACAGAATGGTTTCTCACAAGCTTCATAAGTTTAGCGACCACTGCTCTACACCAAAATTATGAAATATTAAAAATTCAAATACTTGCAAACCCATAAATTGCCCCCATATTTCTCCAAAACACAATATGGAAAGCATGAACGCCACGCATTTCATCTTCATTTTCTGTTATTCGGAAAGACGCACTGGAGGTCTAGCAAGAATTGGACGGTGGTGAATGAAACCCAATTTGCAGCTGAATATTGACTTGTGGCTTATCGGTGGTATGATTATTAAATTCCAAAAATACCGTTTTATAGTCTAGAGACAATTACAAAGAAAACCTTGAAATATTAAATCATTTTCGTAGTCGAACAATCAATGTTTTGAATGTATTCCAAAAACGAATGAAGTAATGAAGAGAAAAAACGAATTTCAATGTCACGAATCTTATGAACAACGTTCTGCTTTACAAAAGAGAAAGGTCATCATCAGATAAACTAGTGCTGCTACATGATAATAATATTTTTTACTGGCTTTAACCTCAACTACATACCCGGATACAATTATGGAAAAAATAAGCAATACGACAAACCAATTACAGTATAGTTACTCAAGAGATGCTACATAATGGGAGATAAGAGATAATCATCCACAACAATAATTGTTGTAAAACCACAATATTGTGTGTAATTCTACAATATAGTTGTGGATCATTATCCCTATCTCCCCTTACGGATTAGCACAAGATATCTGCTATCACCACGGAATTTATGCTACATAATGGCACAGCCTTTCTCGTAAAAGACAGTTTCTATTCACGTAAGTCAGAAATATCTTTTAGGTTTTTTTTTCCCGCCCTCTTCCGAGTCCAGTGTCCAAAATACCTTGACTGGTTTTCACGTTGTGGAGGCAAAATCGGTCTTATTGAGAACCCACGCGTCAACTTCGCTTGCCCGCTTGCTGCACAGCCATCAAATTCACGGCTACCTTTCTCAACATATACACCTACTGAAAAAATAAATGTTTATTCGCCCACTTATGATTATTATAGTCATAATATTTTCATTAGCGTAAATATCGGATATATAAGGGGCGTTTATATCTATTCTGTTATAAAAAAAGAAAAAATTGTAAATTGTTGATTGTGGTGTCAAATATGGATTTCTTTACTTACTCAGTCAACGAAAGACTATGACCAACTTTTATCTTAGTACATTATGTTCCTTTTTTTTTTTCTGAACTGTCGCATTTCTTGTAAAATAGCTCGTATTTTCTCGCCCGTATTTTCACGCAAAAATACACGAAAGTTAGTCAAATTTTCGAAAAATTGTACATGACCTTATTTAGAAATGTATCTTTAAGGAACAGATTTCATCAAGAGAAAAAATCTCAGTCTTCATAGTAGGAAGTCGCCGAAAACATTTTCAGCAATTAAAAAAACTTGTTTGCAATTTTCAAAAAATCAGTGTTTTCAACGAACATGAGATCTTCACCATTCTCTTTAACGTCCTGCACACTAACAACAAAATTTAATCAAAATCGATGGAGCCATGTTTTCAAAATTTTGAAAATGTCCCAGGGACTAATGTAAAGTATCCCCCAAAATTAAAATATCGGTTTCAAATTCAAGGGAGTGTGACATCAGCCAGATTGATCGGGGAGTATCAATTTTGGAGAAAATCAGTAAAACGGTTTAGTCGCCTTCGTTGTTCACAGATGGACAGACGTTTTGCTTTCAATTGTTTTTTGTGATATCAAGAACCCACAAAACACAAATTCTGGCTACACAACATGTTAGAGGATTGTTTTTTCTAAATTTAGCAACTGGATTTATCAACTTTTTCGTTATTAGGGCTCTGTAATAAGAGATTTTCTGCCGAAAATTCGTCGTTTGTTGGGCAGCATTGAGATAACTGTCTCTCTACTGCGTAAACGTTGGTGAGATAGTAAAAAGTGTTGGTGTGGATCTTTTGTAATCCTATTTTTTTTGTAATTGTAATGTGTATCCTACTTACAATAGTATCGTCCGCTCTCTAAGCACTTCCTCGTAACAAACGCTGATGTTTCACAATGACATTAAAGATACACTTCAGAATGAGAGAAGTAAAGAGATATCGCGTGTAGTTTAGAAAGTTACCCGCAAGTGGGAGAGATGATTCTGAATGAGGAAAACCACATCTGACCTTTATTACCCCTGAAAGAGACATTTGGTCCTGACACATTCTAAATAGCGCAATTGCTGCTCCAAGTGGTAATTGCAAACCACTCGGCCACTGCACCTGGCGCTGCTCCATTGTTTCAGCCTTTCCTTATTTTGCGGTGCTTCCATATACGCGACAGCCCAATAATTTACACTGAATGTCTTTTAATAGGATGATACAGAGATCTCAAGCAATTTTGAAGACTCGAAAGGATGACATAGAATCAAGCAAGAAGCGAAGATGAAGTAATAAAAAAAATAGGAAGAGAAAACTGGGACCAGCTAGAAAATATAGTTCAAACAAAAACTGTAGAAAACTTGCAAAATGTACGGTCAGTAATAACTTGAAAAAAAGAGTTAAGTGTACGAATTAAATAGTTACAAAGTTTAACAAAGGTAGGTAAGTGATAAAGAAAGGGGATTGAATGAACTCTATAAAACTGAATTTAATAAAAGGCATTTATTTATGGAGAATAAAGTGACAAAAATTATTGGCGCCTACAAAACTGGAGAGTTTGAACTATAAGTTTTGTTTTGATGGTGGTAGATATAATGTTTTACAAAGGCAATTTTCTATTCTTTACATAAAAAATAAATTAAGTAAAAATGGATCCTAAAGTAATAAGATTTTGGAAGATTGTGTTTTGTGGAAGAAAATTCTACATTTTTCAGTTCAAACGATGTTCTTAAAAAATATGTTATTTTGCTCTCTATGACAATTTTGCTATTTCTTACATTCGTCTCTTAAGAAAAGGTCTACTATTCAGATGCCTACAATCTGCAAGTACGAGGAATTCTCACTTTGTTTTACATAAACCGATGGTACTTCGTTACCAAATTTTTAATTTCATTTACAAGTTCTAGTTAATAATTCATTTAAAGGTGAAAAAATATTTTAAAATTAGAAGATATTAAATTAGTATTTATTCATTGTAAATAAATTAATGTAACGTGTGGGAGATAATGCACATTCACTTGTAGAATCGTAATGAAAGGAAGTAAGTTCGAAAAACGAACCCTGAAAACGAAAAGATCGGAAGAACAACACAGTCTGAGAATGCTCAATTACTGACAAGCTCCCTGCCCAGTAGAAAAAACGAGTGATGCTAAAAAAAATTTCCTACAACCCAAACTTTCTCGTACTAGTAATGGTTTCATGATATACCGCAATTTTTGTCCATATTAACACATCTCAGTCATAACTTGTAAAAATCATTACCAATAGTAATACTTTAGCTGCGAAAACTAATTATTTTAAAGCTATAACATCAACACACATCACTATCAAAAACTCATAGAAACATCCTCCAAAAATGAGAAGAAATGGTGAAAATTTCAAACTGTAAAACGATATTTTAATTTTACATTAAGCCCCTGGAACATGTGCCAAATTTAAAAAAAATTGCTCCATTATTTTTGATCAAATTGTGTTGTTGGGTAGTGCAAAAGACGTTTAAAAGAATGGTGGAGGTCTCATGTTCGTTGAAAATCCTGATTTTTCAAAAATTGCAAACGTTCAACATAGTTTTGGAATCTTGCTACAAGTATAATATTAAAGATAGAGATTTTTTCCTTTAATGAAATCTGTTCCGTAATAGATTTTGAAATGATGTCGTGTAAAATTTTCCGAAAATTTGAGAACTTTTGGAGTAATTTTGCGTGAAAATACTAACGCGAAATTACGTGGTGTTTTAACACCACTAGTTTTTAACATATTGTAATGGTAAAAAAAACGCATCACCTCGCTCACAATTGTAATGTGCAATATAATTCTGAAAATACACCACTTGATTTGTAAAAATCGAGTGAGTTATCAACGTAATTGAATCAGACATATCATATAATCCACATAAAATATATTATTAGCAATTTGGAGAGCATAGATTAAGAAAATACAGAATGTCCATTTTCTTTATAGTGCGATTTTTGTACGTTTGCCTCTCAAGGCTTACTTTCACGATGGAATACGTCACGATATTTCGCATCTTTTCTCTGTCATGCCGCCAGACGTCGCATGATCGCAAGCACTGCTTGGTGTGGTGGTGCTGGATATCACATGATCGCGACCGTACCAAGCAGTGTTTACGATCTTGCGACTTCTAGCGGCACGACAGAGAAAGATGCGAAGCGCTGTGTGATATTCCATCGTGGCCCTAGGAGCTTGAGGGGCAGAGTTAGAAAAATCGCACTACAGGTGATGCAGTTTCTCTGAGCACTGCTGTAAATGGTTTAGTTTTCAACATCCATGTTCAGTGTCGTCGAAGTGTTGTTGTCGCTGTGGCGTCACCAGTACGCACATTCGGGCGGGCGGCAGCAACAGGCACCATAACGACCCCGCGGGATTAATTGAGTCCCGCGCCGCAGACGGCGCTGTCGGCGGAGGTCGAGAGAAAGGACGGCGGGCGCATGCGCTCTGGAGTAAGGCGAGGGACCCGTGACGTCACGGCCACCTCACTTCACCCGGGATCGGCGAGATAACCTCCTTCAGTGGACGTTGGGACTTGCTGTCATCTCCTGGGCACACAGCGATCAAACGGACGGGGAGTCGAACCAACAGAGGTCCATTTGGGGGAGGCGAATTACGTTAGCATATTTTTTGTAATTTTTATTTATTTTATTTATTTATTTAGTTTATTTATTTATTAACATTAAAACAGTTAAAAGCTGTGTGTGACGTGCTACGGGGAGAAGTAAATTTAGTGCACGTTTTCATAATTCCGTGATCCCTACCTTAAGCCATATACTAGTTGAATTTTGAATACAGAAAGAAATGAGCATTTTTTGGCAAGAATTGTTAACAAAGTATTCGCTCCGATGTAATAAAATGTATTTTCAAGGGTAAATCAGCTACAGTTTTGGCTCTTAACCTCATCATGTTCTTTGTGTAGAAATAATACTTCCTACAGCGACAACATGGAGAACAATAATTTGAATAACTATGTTTTCCAATGAACTCTACTCTACTAATTAAGTTAATTAGTAGAAAATTGTTCGAAGAGGCGGTGGTGCGGGCGATCTTCTGTGGCGGTGTTTGATTTCAGAAGCCGTGAAGGCCAAAGACTGGATGGAGAAGATGCCCACGCCAGGAAATAAATAAATAGTTTAGAAAAAAAAATCTAGTAGTTTAGCATGTACTCGTCTTCTGACGGCAGGTTTTTCTCCCTTCAGGGGTTTTTTCCTCAGCCGTACCTTATGGTCTCCTTTCCGCGGCTTTGATGCGATGAAGAGACCATTAGAGGTGAATGCCAGAATTCGAAAGGTTAGAATGCGGTAGGATGTAGGTATTGTAATGGCTTAAAGGCCTTCAGCCTAGCCACATAGCTAAAAGAACTGAAATTTTGTATCAATGTGTTATATTTACCTATTAAATAAAAAATAAAAATGAACTCTAAAAGCCGTGCACAGATAATGAATGTACATTTATGTTCAGAAGCAAAACAAGGTGCCATCTCAGCATTTGCTCAAAGGATCAGGAAAACTGGACGAAAAGTCTGGTCGAGATGGGAGGGTTGACACAGAAGATGAGATACGAATGGAAAGTGGAAGTGTTTTTAAGTAAGAAGTGACATAATATTCATCTAATGATTATTACCTTTCTCGTTTTTAACTTCACAAGTAACACAACAAGAAAATGGCTATAAAATAATTATTATAAAAAAATACTGAATAATTCTCGTATAGGCTATTAATAACAATAATTACGATTCCTGGATTTTTATATCTTAGAAATTAACAATAATCATTTGCACTTAAAACTAGAAACTCCACCATTAATCAATTTTGTGAAGATGACGGAGGGTGATAAGAGTGAAGGAAAAGTAAAAATGAATTTAAGTGAAGTTCACACAAACTGAAATTTGGGTACCATTGCAGACTTTCGAACTGTTTGAGAAATAACGTCACTAATCAAGAATGACGTGAATAAAATTGTCAATGTAAAATATTTTCAAATTACTAGCTTCGATAATTGAAGTTTAATCAATGCTAGTTAACCTTCGTATCATATCTACAATTTACAATAAAGTACTATATCTGGGGTCTTTTTGGACTCCAAAACTTTACTGACAATTGAAGTGGTAAACATCAATGTGTATGGCAATATAGTGAGTGTAAATAATTGCTTTTATATTAGAATACATTTATACGTTATTTTCAATAACATAACTACGATTTATTCATAATAAGTATTTCATATAAAGAATAACCTCTGTCGTACGTGACCTTCATTGTTGATACACAATACTTCAGAAATATTTTTAATAGTTTATGAAAGTTATTCAGAGATAAATCAAATATTGACAATATCAGACACATTTTGAAGTTCATGTCAATATACTTCAAATGAAAATGGGAAAATAACAGGCTATATCTTAGGTCAAACAAATCACATGTAACGAAACAAATTAATAACTCTCTAATACAATTTGGAAAATATATGAAAATGGTTTGATAACTGCTTAATAATGGGGTCCAAAAATACTCCAGATGAGGTACGAGAGTTACAAATTTTCTGATTTATTCCCGGAATTGTCTTTAGAACACACTAGAAACGAAAAGTTTTAGATATTTTCCATCCCGTCTCGAGTCTCTAGACATTTAGATCTCAAAAAAGAACAATACTATACATATAACCTGTCTTCAATTTTATAACCAGGGGCCATGTGAATATCAAAGTACAGTGACACAAACCTATTTTATAATAATTGAACGTCCTTTGGAACACCAAAGGCAATTAACGCAACAGAACTATTGTTAGTGAGAACAAACAAAAAGGCAAACAATAAACTTAAAGAGATAGACGCACGGTATATCGTGCCTTGTTATAAATGGAATAAACTTCGGGTGTTTTGTTTCCGATACACGTTACGGACAGGCAACGCACGAAATTGAAAAATAATAACCACCGGGAAAATAGTTTCAAAAGCATGTTGAAATAAAATGAATGGAGATGATCCTGAAGAAAAATGGCCGGGAATTTGGGTTATGTGGGACACCCGTAGTTCCGTATGGAATGTTCGGCTGGAACGGTCTGTGGCAGGTCGTTTTAAAGGGAAGAGCAGAAACAAAGGATGAACTCACGCTGAGTTATGTTGGCACGTGTTTGATAAGAAATTTCTGTTACACTCGACTTTGTTAAATCGTCGCGATCAATAAGACTATCGTGTACTTCATAAAAACTAGACTTGAAAGAGCGCCTGACCCAGCTGCGTTTCAGAGGGTCTGTACCATGCTCTGCCCCAAAGCAGAGTTTTTCTTTGTAATTTTTCACTCAGTGTATTGAAAACAGTTAACCCATTGGTAATAACATACCAGTAACAGTCATAACAGTTGAGAGCATCACACCGGAAAGAGTTGCCATTATGAATATACTTTATAAATAAATTTTTTGTATTCCAGCATTATAAACGACCTTTTTTGTAAGAAATCATTCATAATCAGGCGTTTTATGGCACAAATGATGACGTATTAGATTTTACGGCTCGAATGATTCCGTTATCACACATTCAGCCAATCGCAGCGAGACAATAAGGGGGAGGTAGAGTTAAACAGAACAGCCAACCACAGTTTTCTCGCACACATGTCAAATACCCGAGACATCACAGAAAAGTTCTTTGCAAATTTAAGTTTCATTCTCTTATAAATTTATAATGCTGTCATACAAAAAAATAGCATATGCAACTCGTTTATAATGTTGCTTTCTTGCATTCGTACAAACTTGAAAACTCGCTCCTAACGTCGCTTGTTTTCAAAACATGTACTCGCGCAATAAAGCCTAACATTATAAACTAATTGCATAAACTACTACTTCTGCATCTCAAGGTAACATTTTTTTTTTTGTTTTTCGATTTTCAAACATAATGATTCCAAACGGAGATTCTACCCCCGATTTGTACAAAATACCTCCCTTGAATGTAATTCAAGACATATTTTAATCGTGCTTTATAATTTTATAATTTTTAACGATCATTTTTATCACTGACACTTCATATTGTAAACGAAATTAACGTCCTGCCTTCAATATATCAATACGAATTTAACTAAAACTTACATTATTCACCTAATCGTGCGGGTAAAGGAATGTTAACTCAATTCAATATTTCGAATAAGCCTTATTTTACGTGGTAAGACTCAGGCCGTAAGGCCTGCCCTTCGTTAGAACATTAGAATTCAACTCAGGGACTTCTTCTACACGAGATGACCATTATCATGAAGTAAATCTATCACACGGGACAGTCATATTGCCGCGGCCAAGGATGGTTGGGACGCAATTTTTCGCCCTGAAAAGTCCCTGGCTTCGATCGGGTTTGAACCCGAAAACTTGGGTAAAACGGTCGGATACTTTAACCGTTACATCACCGTTATTCCTAGCTATTTAAAAGGTAAATGTAAGGAAATTGACAGATATAGGTTAGGTAATGAATTGAGAGCGCGTAAATATTGACTGAATAGTGAGGGGGGGGGATGTAGGATCTCTGAAACGGAAGGGGAAGATTGGGGACATACTTTAGAAACATGTTTGGCTTTTGAGGAAGGAAGAGTGTGAGAAAAGTGGAAAATTCAGGATAAAGTGAGGTGGTATTAGAGGAGAAAGGTGAAGGATCCGATTGTTTGTTAAATACAGGAAAGAGCTTAGTATGTATCGTATGATTAAATACGAGTACTTACTATGAAGAGTTGTATTGGTTTATGTTATTCAACTGCTGTACATGCAAAGTTGTAAAATAAAAATCCACTCAAATAAAATTCATAAATTCCGTTACACCTCCGGAAACGCCCAATGTGAAGGAAGGTCAACAAAAAAATTAATTTGATAAAATATATTTTTATCGTAGGCCACGTAAACCACATACTTGTTTCTCCCTGTTCGCATAACGAAACGTGACAATGTCTGAAGGGAGTTACTGGACTCGGACGAGCCTCCTCGTGCCATCTACCGGCGGACTGCCCAACTAGCGCGGCTCTCTCCCGTCCACAGTTCGCAGTGCTCGGAAGGGCAGGCGCGTCGTACTTAGCTTGTTTCTCACGAATCTTTCAAGGAAATCAGACGTTGTCTTCGTAATAATCACTTAGGCAGCTTTTGCAAAGACTTCGCTAAATATAACTTTTAAATAAGCTTGCAGTTAATATAAAAAGGGGCTCACAACAATAATTGAAGTCTAACAATGTAAAATAATTCTTGTACACTACCGTAATAAAATGTAATAATTATTACGGAAAAAATAATATACTACTGTAAGAAACTTCTATTGTTTATTGTTGTTATTGTAAATGAAATTATTATTGTTATTCAATTACTTTTGTTAAAAATTGAAAAAAAATCTGAAACTGACGTGATATTTGTGTACGACTACAAGCAGTAAAATATATTAATATTATTATACTACGGTAGCCGAAGATACAGTTGTTTGATTGATTTATGTATCGAAATGCATGTGTTTTGAGGAGCCAACATAAAACGCCGTTGTTGTAAAGCCAGATTTTTCACTACTGACTAAATTGGGGTCTCAGCTATAGGTTGTAATGCGTCGAAATGTAATCACGCTGATGACGACGCTGAAGCAGTGAATGATAAGAATGAAGTTGAAAAAGATATTAGAACGAGAAGCAAAGAAAATGGGTGATTCCTGAGCGAGACTGCAGAATAAAACAAATTGACCATCACAAATTCTACATCGCTTGGATCGGCCGAGATTTCAACTTCAGCTCATTCCTCTTCTTCTATAAAACTCAACCTTTTTCTTATTATAGAATATACAGCTAATCTCATAGGGAAATGACATGTACCGGTTCACTCTATTGATAGCTTCCATTAAGGAGTATCAAAATAAACATATGACGCAATATAAGGTTCGTGATGTCTTCACGTATCAACAGTAAACAGTACATTGTTCCCGTTTAATTTTAAACCAAGTTAAACGGCCTATTGATGATGAAGTGTCCACACGCACCTGAAACAAATCTACAAATCCCGCTGTGCCTGCTGACTGTGGAAAGCCTTCTGGATCGTCCAGACCCATTTTTTGTGGGAGGGGCATGTCTTCAGGACTTTCTGCGGCGAAGCTATCACTGTTCAGGAACCCGACAGTGGACCAAAAGACAGGACGAGCGGGCTAAACGAAATTTAGAATTGGTTCAATTGTTGTCGTAGGCTTCCGCGGCCGGAGTCATGTGGATGATCTTGGCTGTCCGGGTGGCGCCGCGTCGAAGGCTGTGTTGCCGACGTTTCGACCATCTTGTCGTGGTCTTCCTCAGGGCTGGAACAGGGTCAGCCAAGATCATCCACATGGTTCAATTGTTGTTGTTGTTTTTTTTCGTTTCTATGAAACTGAAGAGCAGCAATCCCTTAATAGTTATATAAAAAGATGTTCTACCACAATTCGAGATTGGATCATTACGAAATGATGTCACCACGCAAAACCTCCTGATGAGAAGAGGCGAAGCGCTGGTATTCTCCTCCAGCCAGCGAGTGGATTCTCCCGAGCTGCACAGCACGTGCCTGCACCCTGGGAGCTGCTAGTGACAGCCAGCGGACGCCCCGAGGCAGTCGAGGCGCCTCCAAAATGAAGTAACAGAGAGTGTCGGTGGCGCGCCCTCTGCAATCGCATTAGCATTCGGTGGGCGCGGGGAGCGCGTGGGCGGCGCCGGCCTGCAGCACGCCGCGACAGAAGCAGCCTCCGTCCGCGCTGACCCCGTGGCATTCTCCTGGCCCCGGCCGCGCCCCCGCCCCGCCCGCCACGGCACCGGGCGGCGGACGCTCGCTCGGCTCGCACATCGCTGCTCTTATTGCACACACACTCGCACACACACACACACACAGACACACACACAGACATACACACAGACAACACACACAGACACAAACACAGACACACACAGACACACACACAGACACACACACAGACACACAGACACACACACACACAGACACACGCAGACACACGCACAGACACACAAACAGACACACTCAGACACACGCAGACACACACACAATCATACACACCCACAGAACACCCAGACACACACAGACACACACCGACACACACACCGACACACACACAGACACACACACAGACACACACAGACACACACACAGACACACACACAGACACACACACACAGGCAACACACACAGGCACACACACAGACACACACACAGACACACACACAGACACACACAGCACACACACAGACACACACCAGACACACACACAAACACACACAGACACACACACAGACACACACACAAACACACTCAGACACACACAGACAGACACACACACCACAGGCACACACAGGCACACACAGAGACACACCACACAGACACACACAGACACACACACAGACACACACACAGACACACACAGACACACACACAGACACACACACAGACACACACAGACACACACAGACACACACACAGACACACACAGACACACACACAGGCACACACACAGACACACACACAGACACACACAGACACACACACAGACACACACAGACACACACAGACACACACAGACACACACACAGACACACACACAAACACTAGTGGAACCCGGCAGACGTTGCTCTGAGCTTCATCTCTCTCTTTCCCCTCCCATCTCCCTTCCTCACTGTCTCTCCCTCCCTCTCTCTTTCTCTCTCTCTCTCATTGTCTCTCCGTCTTTCTCTGTCTCTGCCTCTCTCTACCCCTTTCATTCACATTTAGTTACAGATTCTGCTCGTCTCTGAGCAGGTGAGATAATATCAACAAGTGCCGGACCAGCAAAAATGTAGTAGAATGTTCATAAACGTCTCACTCTGAACATTACGAACGTTTCTTTGAGACCTTTCGTCTCAAAATTGTACTTTTTAGTGCCCTAGAACGCTTTGTTTAGAAGTTATTTAACGATACAGATTCAAAATGCTGCCGAGTGTAGCAGGTTGCATTTGACGTGAAATATTTTGTTTTGTTCTACAGCACCATGTAGTCAAGTTACTACAGAATTAGCCGCGCATAAACCTTCTCGGTGAAGAAACACGTAGAAGTGCCAACTTTCACGGAGATTGGTCATACGGTGTTAGAGGTTATCTGATATATATATATATATATATATATATATATATATATATATATATATATATATATACCAACAACCAGTTTTATATATAGATATAAATGGACGTTGCTAAGAGATAAACTTCGACACCGTATGACCTATCTCCAAGAAATTTGGCACTTCTACGTGTTTTTTCACCCAGAAGGTTTATGTGCGGTTACTCTACTAGATGCCGTTGTAGAACAAAACTAAATATCCCAGTCAAATGCAACCCGATATACTCAGCAGCAGTTGTGAATCTACATCGCTAAATACCTCGTAAACGAAGCGTTCTAGGGCATTAAAAACTAAAATATTGAGGCCAAACGCCTCAAACAAAACGTGCCTTTGATCGAGAACTCCTACGGTTCCGCTCCTTATACTGTCAGGGTTTTCACCACTAACCAGGCCTAATCCAGCCGGTGTCCGGAGAATTCTAGAGGCCCACTGCTCTGATCGGTCATTTTCCATGGTTTTCCGACCAACACCAGGCGAATGTTCGGGCAGAAACACTCGCTCGGGTGGGTCAGGGCGTCAGTAGCTCTCAATATTATTATTCGAAGTAATCTGATATTCCCCCCGATGTTGAAAGATGTATGTACTTGGCACAACGTCCCATGAACGGGCTCAGGCCTACCGGCGACGTCCCTGCCTCGCGGCCATGGGTTAAGGAGGTATGTGTGGTTAGCACGTAGACATCCCCACGCCGTATTCCGGTCTTCTCGACCTGAGAAGTGAATTTTCTCATCGTCACACAACAACATATAGAGGGAAATTGCAAGGGAAACGCACACTATAGTCTTGCCTCGACTGGGAATGGAACCCGGGGCTGCGTACTGGGAAGCGAGCACGCTGGCCAAGAACTGCCACGAGGATTATGTTGAAAGATATTGAATGAAACGTAATCATCGCGTTTCCATTTCTTCTTGCAATCCAGTTTGCAAACGCTTAAGTGACCGCTCAACAAAGGTTTCTTACGAAATGTGCCTGGTTGCTGAATGCATAGAAGAGGTAATTGTTACACGGGTCTAATGGAATAATGACCGTTAGTGCAGGTGGTCGCTTAATCGAAGTAGCCGATTAGAATGTTTTATTGTCCATCTATTTTAAATGTTTTCATGACATATTATTTAATTTATTTAAAAGCAGATTTGTATTTTCTTTCAAGTTAAACATTTTATTGGTTAGAATTTGATTTTCTACTCCAGCAGTTACAAACTTGAAGTATACTTCACATTTATGTTGTTCTTCATTCAGATTTTCGGTGTAGCGCATTTTTCGACAGAAGAGTGTTAGGAATTTTCCCTCCTATGGATCACATCCATTGCCCAGTAATTTTAAGTCATAAATTTTCACTTCGACGCCAGTTATTCAAATGGAGACATTATTACACTCCATTGGGAATGCAACCCGTCAACCTCTGACCCGAGAGAAATCCACAAGAATCACCTCCCGCACCAAACAAGCCCCGATAGTTGACTTCCTCAGCCCAATAAGCTCCAACAATATTTTACCCGTGTGCAACCCGGCGGAAAAATTTAACACGCCGCACCTGCGCGGTAAACATTTCATAAAGATTCGTTCACTTATTTGAATCGAATGAGAAGGCTCGCAAAGGTTACGGCCGTGCAGCCTCCGAAGAGGAAACTGGTGGTGCTACAGGATGGTACAGACTTTCTCGCTCGTATTTTCACGCAAAATTACGCGAAAATACTCAATTTTTCGAAACTTTGTACTATGACCTTATTTCAAAATCTAGTCATTAAGGAACAAGTTGCGTTAAGGGAAAAATTCTCAATCTTTAATATTTTTGAAATTGATGTAAATTCTTCCTGTTGATCCTGGTATAATTGGAGGTGTTGATGGTTTAAAGTTTTAATTCCTGAAATCAATATTAATTGATCCTATATGGTCAAAATATATATATTTATTCGTACCATCAACACCTCCTTTAATATTTTTGTTGTAGGAAGACTCAAAAAAATGTTGAACTTTGGTAATTTTCAAATAATCAGTTTTCAACGAACATGAGACCTACACCTATTCTATTAAACATCCTTTACACTATCCAACAACAAAATTTAATAAAAAAATATCGAGCCACTTTTTGAAAATTTGGAAAATTTCCCAGGGGTTTCATGTAAAGTATCCCCCCAATTAAAATATCGGTTTCAAATTCAAAGAGACGTGACATCACCCAGATCAATTTTGGAGAAAATCGGCTGAACGGTTCTGCCGCTAGCTTTGTTCACAGACCGATGGGAGACCTTTTGCAGTCACTGGATTTATTCGGTAACAAGAACTACACAAACCTGGTTTCTGGTACCTGACATGTTAGAGGATTTGTTTCTAAATTTAGCAACTTGATTTATCCACTTTTTCGTTACCAGGGCCCGTAAATAAGAGCTTTTCTGTCGAAAATTCGCCGATTTTTCTCGCAACATTACATTTTTCTCTTTACTCCGCATGCGAGAAATTAAGATGATGGAGTACGTTGAAATTTTTTTTTTGTGATTGAGGTGGGGGGGGGTGACTAGTGCAAAAGCAGTCACGCCTGGATTTCACACTGCAAAGGTGCTCCCAGTCAATCTTAAATTAAATTTTAGGATAACAATATTTATTAACGTCACTGGACCAATAAAGAGCAAATATGAATGGCGGGTGCAGTTTCTAAACTGAGACAATTTTTGGGAGCTTCTAAGCAACCAAGTCAGTTATTTTGTTACCGGGCGTATGTCTTTCAACATAATGTCTTTCATTATACCGCCTTCTTATGAGGAAAATATATAAATTAGAAACGCCTTAACTTAAAATAGTAGTATGAATACGTCATATTTTGCTGTAACTCATTTTTTTCGATATGCGGTGGACGGCGTGTTATAAATCCTTAGCAGACACCGACCGTTAAGAGGAGATTTCAGCCGTTGTGAGGCGTTATGTACTACATAGAACACGATGTAATGTTGCGTTATGCAAATATAAGAGAAGAGAATTACGAAAAAAACTAATACAAATATGCAAACAAATTTTAATATTTGAAATGAGGGGAGAGACCTGCTGTTGAAAACCCTTTCACTATTGCGGATGAGTTGGAAGAAAAGTCAGATGCTGTAAGTGACTGCTGTGTTACAATGCTGTTGGTTGTGGAGCATTACAGTATTATCTTCCATAGTTTTGTACCGGGAGAGGTGGCTCAGGGCATCAACTGATGTCTCTGCAGTGCATCTCACAGGGAGGTCCTGGATTTCAGTCCCGACGGTGCCACGACTTTCGACACTAGCGAGGTAGTTGGGTCGAATTCGGATGCTGTCTGGAGAATTCTGACGGCCTGCTGCTCTGATCGATAATTTATTATTATTATAATTTATTATTATTTATTAATATATTTATTATTATATTTATAATATATTATTATTATTCAAAATTGTACGCTAAATGTAACATTTTATATGACATTTTTAACTTTTTTTATTTTGTATTTTCTCATACTTCTTAGGTTAATTCTTAATTTAATAAACAACAGTATAATTAGTTTAAATTAAGTTTAATATAAGATTAGAAAGTTGTTTTTTTTTTCAAATTCATTCCAGCTAAACTTGTCATGGCTCTGACTGAATGCGTCTTTTCCCTTGGTATATGTTGATGTAATTAAAATCGGCCCTAAGCCGTCGTCCTGGCCGGGTGGTTGTGTGCATTCTCATTTATTATTTTTTTAATGAGTTCTTTATTGGATTGAGATTTTCTTGCTAACATTTTGACGCGTATGGGTTAATATTTTCTTTTCTCTCTTTCATAATTTATTTTCGGGCATCTCTTTAATGTTCTCTTGTGTCAGTAAATGCTTTATAAATTATTTTAAATATTTTATTTTGTTGCTCAACGTTGAAGAGCATGCACACTTCCTTTGTTTTCCCTGGTTTTCCCCGGCCGTTTAAGGTAAATGCTGGGACGTTGTGTTTTTTACTTTCATTTTGTGAGCCCAGGGGGCAAGACATATCTAAGTTGTATTTTATTTAATTTACTAAATGTACTGTTTCAATTTTTATCTATATATGTATTATTACGTGGTTAGGCGGAAGAGCGGGCCTGATGGCCCGAGTCTCGCCACAAAAATAAAGTCACTATTATTATTTTTTATTTTATAATTTTCCGTGGTTTTCTCTAACACCAGGCGAATGCCAGAGCAGCACCCTAACAAACGGGCCACGGACCGCTTTCCTTTCCCTTCCTTGTCCTGTCCTTACACACCTACACTAACATGCACTACACTACCACACATGCCGAAAGCTTAGAGATTGTCCCGGCTAGAGGCGGTGCTCCGCTGGTGGGAGATACCTGGTTGTGGGAAACCCCGTGAGCCGATGGTATGTCGGCGCCGGATCTCGCCATCCAGCGGGACATGATCACCGCCACCTCCCGAGCAAACGAAATGGCCGTACTACGTACGGGGCTAAAGACCTTAGCAGTCGACGCGCCCGGAATCACTAACAATCAATCAATCTATTTACTGTTTTGTGAGAAGAATGAAGCGCTGTTATGACGCATAAACATCTTCACAGTCACTTGTGCGACCCGTGATTCCTCTTACTCCAACTTTTACTAATTTATTTAAAACAAATTAGCTATTTATTTTCATATTTCCGGCCTCATTCAGTATTTTATAACTATAATTTTCCAATGTTTCATTACGCTCATTAAGTTTCTAGTGTAATGGGTGACTGGCTTAAGAAAAATGTATGAGTCGACAGAAGTGTCCGTATAGGATTTCACGTGTGTCATTTCAAGTTCATGAATATTTACGTAGGATTGTTCATTTCAATTTTGAATTACTTGAATAAAGCAATATTATTTTGCTTTAGCAATCATGCATTATACAATTTCTCTACTCCACTGTTGGCGCTACGAATAAAAGTAAACAACAATGACAATACAATCAAATCCACACTTTCATACCATATTTACAACACATTCACACAATTCATCAATATCTCATACTTTCTCTTAGCCATGTTACTTCCGATTCTCCCTAATGAACATATCTTACATTTAAATTTATCACAACTTCGTCTCCTTACATTAATTATTTCATGTTTGTACACTTTCCTTTCGGTTGCCCACTGCATTCTCGGCCGATGAAATACGTGTTAAACTCCTTTCCGGGTCCATAAACTTCTCGCCATCTTGTTACTTCGCCGAGTTCAAGTTGTAATATTTACATCCGGCGGTTTCAAACTAACGTCTTTAAAAAGCCATTGCCTAAACTAATTAACGGTTCGCGTAGTTATAAATATATACCGGTCCTCCTCTTTTCACTAATTCAACAACAACGACAACTAATCACTGTGTCAATAAAACAGCGCTACCGCCTCCGTGTCCGAAGCCCACCAAAAGCGCGCACATTCGCTCCTTCAAATCGCCAAAAGGCCTTTCATTCGCTGACCGATGCATTCTCAAATACGTCTCTCGTTGCTAACTACTACGCATTGTCTTCGTTTGTCGAGCTCTCGCTTCTTTCCATTGGCTGCCACTTCGTTCGCTTATTATAATGTTTATTATTTGATACCCTGCCTTTTTACTTTCCCGTATACGTACGTATACACGGAGTGACATACGTAGTAGAGCGAAAGTTATGTAATGCTGCGCGAAAAAATGACCAATTTTCGCCAGAAAGAAAATTCGTTGCCGGGCCGTGAAAACAAAAAAGTGGATAAAACCAGTTGCTAAATTAAGAAAAAAAATACCCTAACACGTGGTGTAGCCAGAAACCCGTTTTTGTAAGTCTTTGATATCGAAAAACCAATTGAAAGGAAAACGTCTGTCTGTCCGTCCGTCCGTCTGTGAACATTGCTAGCGCCTAAACCATACGTACGATTTGTTCCAAAATGGATATTCCCGGGTCGATCTGGTTCTAGTCAAAGCTTTGAGATTTTGAAAAAGATTCTTCAAAATTTGGGATACTTAACATGAAGCCCCCCGGACATTTTCAAAATTTTATCCACATTTTTTCTTTAAATTTCTTATAAGAATAGAGTAAACACTTATACACTTATTAAGTGTGGTGACACTGTGACATTAAGTGTGGTGACACTGTGACACTGTGGTGACACTTAAGGTGTGAGAATACACTTATTAAATGTGGTGACACTTAAGGTGACATAGGTCCGATTTTCAGGGATAATTCTGAATTTTCGAAAATTGCAAAAGTTTGAATTTTATTCGGCGTCGTCCTCCAACTACAAAATTGCAGATAGAGATTTTTCCTTCAAATAAATGTTTTTCTTGATAGTGATTTCTTTCTTTAAGGTCATGTACATTTTTTTGAAAATTTTAGTCGTTTTCGCGCAAGATTGCGTGCAATATGTGCAATTTTAAAAAAATTACAAAAACATGATTTTCTAAAAAACTGCTCCAAATGTTTTCTTTTAAATTTTAGTAAGATAGTGTCTAATGTATTTTATGAGGTGACAAAAACGCCATATTGCTCCATTCTTTTGTTTTTTGAAAAATTGGAAAAATGTAATTTTTTTGACATTGTTCTATTTATTCTTATGCATCCATAAGCACGGAAATTACTCGCGTGGTCCAATATAAAACTTGCACTCTTCCTTTTTCACTAGGTTTCAACGCCGGTCACTTCCTATTCTCAACTCTTCTGTTTATATTTTATTTCTCGTGTCCATATCGAGTTCATTTGTTATTTGTCACGTAATCCTATTTAATTTTGTGATGGTCAAAACATAAATAAACCATCACACTTATCAGCACCATTTCAGTGCCAGCGAAAAACCACTGGGGGAATGGTCATCTGCAGACCTCAGAATAAATATCAATGTAGTTAAAATGTTCAAAAATACTTAAGCACTAATACGACACGTCTTTCCAATGCATTGAAATTAATTCATTGTTTGATTAATCTTCCGGCGGGCGGGTTAACTGAGTGCCGCATTCTTACATTTTTGTTGATTTCGCGTAAATAATTGGTTTCGCGCTATTGAGCTCATAGTTATTCTTCATTCAATATATTTTCAACCGGATGACACTCAACTCACCATTTTAGACAATGCCGATCGACCGTTTTTCATTAGTAATTCGAACTCTGCAACGGTTGCGGCACTCCGTACCGCACGCGTTTTGTCATGTAAGTATAATATTTGCGTATTTTATCCATTACAATTCTTACTGCTGTTTTGTTATTGAGCTTCATGACACAGACTTTGGAGTACCAACTACTAATTCAAATTTAAATGCTCTGTATCCGAAGAAACGTTGGAAGCGTTTGCACCGTATTCATTCCCCTTCATGTCACACGTATCAAGACACGGAGGGAGCGAGTGATGAATCAGATTATTATTAATATAGTTATTTCGTTTGGTATTTAGTTATTATGAAATAAACTGTACAAAACATAAATAAAGAATATTTCCTTCACAGTACAGAACCAAAAGTAGTAAGTATTGTACGCGAAAATCGAAGATTGATAAATGCGGTACGGAGTGCTGGTGGGAAATGATTGGGACGCGCCCGCCTGGAGGATTAAATCACCAGTGATTTTGGGCGCTCGTCAACGGCTCTCTTAGCAAGGAGCGGGTCTTAAATGCTCTGAGATGACTGTTTCTTATACTTTCTATTTTATACGAATCTCAAAGTCATTAGTGACGTATATGATGTTTCTTGCGTAAAATCGAAGGCTCCGTTAGCTCAGAGACGGCATTTTCGCTGTCTCTGCAGTGCCTCTGATCGGAGTACAGCGGGAAACAATAATAGTACTTCATTTGTGGGCAACATCAATCAAATAAATCACCTGACGTACTGGGGAAAATGAGTATTGTAGTTCACTTGTGGGCAACATACATCAAATAAATCACCTGGGTTACCAGGGGAATTGATCATTGAATTTCGTTTGTCTTTCAACATGTATAAAATCCATCAATCAAACAAATCATGTGGGGTACCAGGGGAAATGACCATTGTAGTTCATTTCCCCTTCAGCACCAATCGCATCCATCAATGAAATAAATTACCTGGTGTTATGGGGGAAATATCCATAGTAGTTCATTTGTCGTTCGATATCAATCAATGAACTGGGGTACCGGGGGAAATGACCATAGTAGTTCGTGTCTTTCAACATCAAATCCATCAATCAATCAATGAAATTCCCCGTGGTTCCGCGTGGCAACCACCTGCGAGAGGCACCCACCATGGTGATAATACTGTGGAGCCATCTAAGTACTGTGGGCGTCTACGGGAGAACTGGACAAAAGAAGACCAGGAGAAATGACCACAGCAGTTCATTTTTCCTTCATCAATCAATCAAGTGAATCAAATCAATCAATCAATGAAATACCTCGTGGTTCCTGCGAGAGGCCCCCACCATGGTGATAATACTGTGGAGCCATCTAAGTACTGTGGGCGTCTACGGGAGAACTGGACAAAAGAAGACCAGGAGAAATGACCACAGTAGTTCATTTTTCCTTCATCAATCAATCAATCAAGTCAATCAATAAAATCCTTCGTGGCAACCACGTGAGCGGAGGAGGAGCGCGGCGCGTGGTGCTTCCGGGAGGGGTGGGGGTGGGGTGGGGGTGGGGAGGCGGGGGCGAGCGGGGTCGCATGCAGATGGCGTATGCAAAGCGCGGAGGTGGAGGTCAGGCGGGCGCCCGGGGCCCCACCGGCTGACCCCGTCGACCCGGCGGGGAATAACCGCAACCCCCTCTTCTCTTCTTTTCACATCTCGGGCGGCGGCGGCGCTGGCGTCGGGCGGGAGGCCTTCGATCGGCGACAACACGCGCACGGCGCGGGTGGAGAATCGCTCAGCACGGAGGACGACGAGCGAAGCACACAGCGGCGGAAGATATTCGGCATTTAGTTATTATGAAATAAACTGTATAAAACATAAATAAAGAATATTTCCTTCACATTCATTAACAAAAGTAGTAAGTATTTTGTCGCGAAAATCGAAGTTGATAAATGCGGTACGGAGTGCTGGTGGGAAATGATGGGACGCGCCCGCCGGACGGGTTAAACACCAGTGATTTGGGGCGCGTTAACGGCTCTCTTAGCAAGGAGCGGGTCTTAAATGCTCTGAGATGACTGTTTCTTATACCGCCGGCCGACCAAAATGCGTGCACTACACTTACGGGACTAACTGCCCTTCGCTCTTGACGCGTCCGGAATCACACTAATCGATCAGTCATCACCCAGCGGCGCGGCCGGCTGCTCTGATCGGGGGTTACTCCATTTAACGTTCCGGCGGGCGCGCGGCACCACTCCGTGCTGACTTTGCGCTTTACTGTTCTAAAATGGAGATAGGATATTCGACATATCAGAGGGCAACAGTATTCTCATTTCGCAACATTTTAAACAAAATGCGGAAATCTCCGTTTCTTTGCTTTCTCTCTATCAGTCGTAAAATTCAGTTGAAAATAGTTTTTGCTTTTTCCCTATCAGTTAAAAATAAAAGTATTCTGACTGCAGCACTCCGTGCTCTACCGCGCCCACTCGTGTAAGAATTTTTAGTGTTCCAAACGAACATTTTACGTATTAACATTGTTCGTTTACGTGTATTTTCGATCCCTGTAAGCAAAATCGAAGATACGCAAAGTTGTTTTTGTTCATTTTTTTCCTCTTACTTGTAGACCCATTTTTGTTTCTCTTTGCTGAAGAGCTGAAGCATGTGTAACAGAAGAAGAAATCAGGCATCTTCTGAGTTACTGCAAACGGCTTCAGGAACACCAATTCATGCTTTTCTAAAATTTAAGGGTAGTAGACCATTTTCATTTAATAAATTTGTCTATTTAATAACAATTTTGTAGTTAATTATATTTCTATTTTATTTGTTGCATTTTATTTTATAAGTTTTGGGAAGCATGTGTTATTTATAATTATATACCTTAAACTAGCCACATTTCTGTGATTTGTGAAATGTATTATTATATGAAAATGTAATGAATGGTTGTAAGCTTTTATTGTTCCTTCTTCAAGTAAATAATAGGAGGTTTGAGGGTACGAAAGACTTTTCTCGAGGCAGCATGCAGCGCTCCCACGCGCCCACCGGAAGGTGAACATCGGCATCGGCCGGAAGGTCCTGTGCGATCGCAGCGCCCCTGGTGGCGGGTTCGCGCGACACTACCTACAGAGCTCTGTCGCAGGCGGGCGGCGCGGAGGGGAATTCTAGCGGCCGTCGGTGGTGAGAACACTGCTAAAATACTTCCTGCGCGTAGCGCGTTACCCTTGCAGGGAGAGACCTAGAGGGGGGAGTTGTAGTTAGGGCTGACGTGGTCGGCGCCGTATATTAAGCACAAAAGGAGAGAAACACCACGAACTGTGGAGATACCAACCAGCATAGATGGATCAGGGCAGCAATTGATGTCACTGCAGTGCTTCTGACCAGGAGGAACAACGCAAAACTACGGATCACAGTCGGTAGAATTCCCCTTCAGTCAGCGGTTGAATTCAATCTAGCTACAAAGCTACAACCGAAAATCCTGCCACCGTCGGGAGTGGAACTCTAGGACCTGCCGATCAGAAGCACTGCACTGACGTCAATGTCCTGAGACACTTAGGTCTGTTTTTATCGCGAGAAGTCAGGATGTTTCTGCTCTGTTGTGCTTGATATCCGGCGCAATCCTTCACTACAGTGTCAGTGTTCACAATTGTGGCAAGTGCGGCTTCGTTGCACCAATTGACCATGAACATTACTACTACACTGATTTATGCGTGAATTAACGCATCCCGCACACACATGAAAGGCACCTTTAAGTGTAGCTAAGAAGACACAAGCACACTAATTGTGTAAAAATATGCACATATATTCTCCTTTAAAAAAAGTACAGACGAGTAAGGCGCAAAAAGGGGGGACAAAACAGCTCGCCTTACCCTAGGGCTCGCCAGTACACTTAAAAATCACAAGTAAAAGGCGGGTCGGACCTGCCGCCTCAACCTGACCACTAAAATGACACAACTCGACCACGGCCGGCAACGCACTGCGCCAGCCCTCACTGCGTTGACGTCACTTGCCGAACGTGATAAGAAAATAGGGCGACGCCAAAGCGGGAGGGCGGGGAGAAAGTGCACAGAGAAGCAAAGCAACAATCTTAAACAGTCGGTTCGATTGAATGATTGATTGATGTTTCCGGGCGCGTCAACTACGTTGGTCATTAGTTCCGTAAGCGTAGTGCGTGTTTTTTTCTCGGGAGGTGGCGATGATCTTTTCCCCACTGGATGGCGAGATCCGGCGCCGACCTACCGTCGACTAGCGGGGTTTTCCCCTCAACCAGGTATCTCCCACCAGCCGGGCACCGCCCCAGCCGGGACAAGCTCTAAGCTCCCGACCGGTCTCCCGGCATGTGTGGTAGTGTAGTGCATGTTAGTGTGTGTGTAAGAGGAGAGGATAAGACAAAAAAGAGGAAAGAAAGATCGCGCGCGGTCCGTGGCCTGTTGTTAGGGTACTGCTCCGGCATTCGCCTGGTGTTGATTGGAGAAAAACCACGGAAAACTACCGATCAGAGCAGCCGGCCGTTAGAATTCTCTTCCAGACAGCGACTGAATTCGATCTAGCTAACAAGCTAGTGTCGAAAATCCTGCCGCCGTCGGGAGAGGACCTCCCGGTCAGAGGGACTGCAGTGACATAACATTGATGCACTTAGCTATCTCTCCCGGTTTAAACAGTCGGGGTTTCTACCTCTAGTAATCTGCCCCCAACGGAGCACCGCCCCAGCTGGAATAAACTATGCGCCAGAAATTATCATTGTTCTGAGCATATAGTACTATAATATAATTCAGAGAAAAATAAAACTACACGAAATTTTATTTACATCTTCACAGCTCTCTTAACAATTTTAAACCTTAAATATAAATATTGTGTTTAAACATAAAACGTGCAATCTTTCTACGACTATGTTAACAGTCGTCAATGAAGAGCATGCACCATTTATCACTAGAGAATGGCTTTCAATACCAACACATCATTTTTCCGTGTTGCCAGAACGACCCGCACTTTCTCCCTCATTGGCATCAAACTCCCACTTTTTCAGTAATGTAAAAATGATTTTATGAAACGTATCTTACATATTTTGAGTGTTTTCTTAATAATCATCAATTTCGGTTAATTTCTAATTAAGCTACATACTTTATTCGAAAGCGGTAATGGCTCTTAAGACACATTAAAAATCATTTTTGACAACTCAGATTAAACCATTGAGTGCAGTAAAATAATATCTGATGAGGTGTACTTTAAGAAATTATCAATTCAATCGTCAATAAATACCACATTTTCAATTATGTCTCTCCTTTTTCATTTTCACGACATTCAAAATTGATATTTAATTTACGAAAAAAATTACAGAGAGTTAATGAACAGTAATTCCGTTCCAAAATGGGTTTGTCGTTGCATATTAGAGTTGCTTTCTTGCTGAATTGTTAGCTAATGTTATGCTCCTGCACATTTTTTTTTTGTTTGGAGGGAGAGCAACTTGTTTAGAGCTTCGGAGCGAATCTGCTCCCCTTCTTTGTTTCGTGTACTTCGCCTTGTGACTTCCTTATGCTCCCCATTTTAGCTTCGTCACAGTCCAATTTGTGATTTATCCACGCCTCTCACCGCTCGACTCCAAATCTCATTGCGGCTGCTAAGTCGTTGTGTTTTCCCTTTCATGTCGTCTTTTGCGCATCATTCATTCCATCTGCACCGTTTTGTTCTTTCGGGGATCGTTTGTAATTCATTAACCAAGGGCTCGGGAAGAGTTTAAATGAACGTCATTACATCAATTTCAAACTTCTTTCTATTACTCAAAAATGCCTGTGTTGGATTCTCAGAGTCTTGTCTATGTTGTTTGAAATTTAACACCAAAATCACTTGAAAACTGTATTAGATTAGATTTATTATTAATTTTCAAATTAAGAATTATAACATGGTGGCAGGATATCTTCATTTTACATGTATTAAGCTTACATTGACTAACAATAAATTACAAGAGAGTAGTTAATTTTAAAAAATAATTAATGATACTAATAGTACACAATTCCACCGCGCAAGCCTTACTGTACTTATGCGAGAAGAAAGTTACAAAAACCTCACGGCATTTGTTTGGGTTTATTTATCACCATGCGACATGGGAGGTGTTGGGACGATATGGGACAAGGCGGAGAGAGACAGAACGAGTCGAGAGGAAGGGTACGAGCTGAGGGGGAAGGGACGGGAAAAGTTAAAAAAGACGGGAGATCGGACAAGACGCGACGAGACAAGTCGCATCACGAGACATAAATAGATGAGAGAAATTAAGTTAGTTAATTTAATGCTTTATTTTACGTGGCGAGACTCAGGACATGTGGCCTGCTCTTCCGTCTGACCGCGCAAATTATGCTACGCTACTTTAACCAACTAGCGGAGAAAGAAGGTACTCCTTGGGCGACGAAACAGGTGACTTTGAATTTAGCTCAGAAGCTTCATTTAGATTTGAGGATCTTTTACATGCAGTAAATCTACTAACATGGGACAGCCGGCTTTACTTCCCCTCCGAAGGAAGGCGTACGAAGGATTTTTTCGCCCTAAAAATCCACGGCTTCGATCGATTTGAACCTGCAATCTCGAGTACAACAATCCGACACGCTGACCGTTATATCATCGAATCCGCGACTTTATCCGCAACGAGTGAAGACGGGACGGGATGAAAATTTGAAAGCAATGAGGGATCAAAGGCGCAAAGAACTGCTTCCTGTATCGGAGGCTAGAGCGGGGTGTGGGATAAGGGTTAGACTGGACGAAGGTTGGCAGGCTTTGGCGAGGGGAGGACGTAGAGGGTAAGGGAGTGGGGTGGGGCGTGGTATGCCATGGGGGGGGGGCTTCCTGCCATCGGGCAGGAAGAGAAGGAAGCGGCTTTCGATTGATTCATGACTCTCAGCGCCTCATCGGCTAACGGCAATACTCCCGTAAGTGTAGTGCGTGTTTTCGCTCGGAAGTGGCGGTGACCTTTTCCCCGCTGGTTAACGAGATCCGGCACCGACCTACGTTCGGTTAGGGGTTTTTCCCAACCAGGTATCTCCCACTAGAGCGGCACCGCCCAGCCGAGACAAGCTCTGAAATCCCGAGCGGTCTCCCGGCATGTGTAGTAGTGTAGCGCATGTTAGGTGTAAGCCTGTGCGTGTAAGAGGAGAGGATAGGACAAGGAAGAGGAAGGAAAGAGCGTGGTCTACCCTAACGGGTACAGCTCCGGCCTTCGCCGGGAGTTGCTCAGAGAAATGTGAAGAGGACTAGAGAGGTCAAGAGGGCGCCACGCGGCCGGGAGTGGCTACGAGGACGGAGGCCGGCAACGCAGGGTGCAGCAGTGCCGGCGGAGGCGAAGGGAGCGGAGGCGGCGCCGGCGGCCGTCACTTAGGGCCAATTTGCGACCTTGGCTGCCCTGCGCCCACAGCGCTCCTGGCGGCGGGCGCGCGAGGCGGGGCAGCGCCCGGTTTACGAGGCGCCGCCGCCACCGCAGACGACGACGAGGTACAGTCGCTGCCCCTCACGGCGGCCTCTCGCCTCCTTCACACTCTCTGGCGAAGGCACGCAACAACGCTGTTTGCTCTAATCCTTTGTCTATTAACAATGATGTCCCGCAAGGTTCGCTTTCGGACCATATTCTAGGCCTATTAAGAATGGTGTCCCGCAAGGTTCGTTTTCAGGCCCTATTCTATTCTATTAATAATGGTGTCCGCAAGGTTCGTTTTCAGACCCTATTCTAGGCCTATTAACAATGGTGTTCCGCAAGGTTCACTTTCAGACCCTATTCTAGGCCTATTAACAATGGTGTCTCGCAAGGTTCGTTTTCAGGCCCTATTTTATGCCTCTCTCTATAAGAGAGAGATACTATTTTTAAGCAGTCTTTCCGCTATTTGAGTAAAAGGTGGAATGTAAACTTTGGAGCCATTTTGAAGAAAATTTTGAATGTGTGAAGGCTTTATGGCTTAAATTCAAATTGTCCCTTTTCAAATTCGCACGCCCATCATCTCTCCCAGATTGATCGGGGTATTTTGGAGGTCGGTTTTGGCGATAAACGGTTCGTCTGAACGGGTTAGACCCTGGCGCTGATCACAGACAACCGGACAGACAGACGTTTTGCACCAGGAATTTTCCTAACCAAGTATCTCTCACAGCAGCAGACACACTTTCCAGCCGTCAAAAGAGTTTAGCTCCAGACTGGTGTCCTGATAGTGTGGTAGCGTAGTACATGCGAGTGTGAGTGTATGTGGAGGGTGAGGATAAGAGAAAGGAGGGGAAGGAAATATTGCGTGCTGTCCGTGGCCCGTTTCTTAGGGTCCTGCTCCCGGCATTCGCCTGGTGTTGATCGAGAGACTATGGAAAACTACCCATGAGAGCAGCCGGCCGCTAGAATGCTCCTCCAGACAGCGACTGAATTCCACCTACCTGACAAGCTGGTGTGGAAAATCCTGCCGCCGACTGGACTCGAACACCAGGACCTCCTGTTCAGAGGCACTGCAGTGGTATCATCTGATGGCCTGATCCATTTAAGCCAATACCGACTACAAAGAAAATAACCCACAAAAACAGACATTTCAAATTGAAAACGAAACGTGAAATTAGGGCATGTCGAAGTCTTGTTTCTGCACCCTCACACCCTCCAACCCCCCATGATTTTCAAAGATTCCGACAATTTTATGAGTACGAAGCACGATTCAGCTCGTAGCAGCACAGTGAGACCGAAAAATGTTTCGTCATTTCAACCTCTCGCATTTTCCCCAAAGAACGGCTCTGTATTACGGGTATCACCGGCGAGGAGCTGTGATGCCCTCTTAACCGCGCGGTTAAAGTGATTTAGGAGATCGCAGGTTGCGGGTGCGAACTGCCTGATGACACCTTTGCGCGTGCGTTTGTGGCGGAATGCGCGGGGCAAAACAAAAACGAAGCACATTGGGGCAAGATTCCGAAAAGCCGGCCAAAATGTGAAAACGTTATCGAAATTTAATGAAACTGTATATAATGGTTGTTGTGCACGCTCATGACGATTCCAATGTCAAAATTGTAAGAGACAAAATGGTGGATGCAATATGGCGAATTAAAAACTTCTAAAAATGGTTCTGACATTAGAATCTTCAGGCTACAGCAGCTTCAATTGCTAAATAGTAGTGACTGAAGGTTTTAAAAATTTCGTTGTGGTATTCTGTGGAACGTATAACTGTTTTCCACTTTAAAAAAGAAAAAAACAATTACAAGTGAATTGTATAATTTTGTTTCAACATGATTAAATAATTTTAACATGTTTCTTTAATTATTTGTAATACATGCAAAGACTATGCACACCATCACGATTTGCGTTAATTTTGAATGATGAAAATTGCTCAAAAGCGAAAACCTTTTCCACGTGTTCAAAATGACGGCTGGCAAAATTACAATCCTTGAGTCGTGTATCAGCTGCTCGCTCAACGGTCACGTTTCCAATGATGCAGATCGTCACTGTGATGCCTAGGACCTTTTCTGACCGTAGAATTAGACGCTCTGAGAGCCAGTCTACCCAACTGCTTAATTAATATTCCCTAAATAAAAAGGTTATTTCGATTCTTGGACACGTTTCCATTGATGCAGAGCGTCAATGTGATACCTGGGAATCTTTTCTGAGCGTGAAATCAGACATTCAGGGAACCAGTCCACCCAACTGCTTCCTTACAATTCCATAAATAAAACGGTAAAATAGGTTAGTAGATGATTAAGCAAATTTTTGTGCTTCATGTTTATAAAAAATCCGTTTGTTAGTAGCCCTGATGAAGGCTTAATAAAGGCAAAAACGTTGACAGCTTGAATTAATGTTTCACTGACCTACACTCAAGAATAAATCCATACTGTTAATCAACAAAGGTCAAGAAATCAAGCACGTCTAAAAATAACCCTTTTTTTCGAGTTTTCACCAGCCTTTGTTGGCCATCTGCCCCAAATGTGATGTCTCGAACCATTCCTGAGCGCGGAATGAGACACTCTGGGAACCAGTCTCCCCAACTGCTTACCTAAAACTCCCTAAATAAAACCTTTTTTTTTCGACTTTTGTCCAGCCTTTCATGATCGTGCCCAGATGTGATGTCTCGGACCTTTCCTGAGCGCGGAATTAGACGCTCTGGGAACCAGTCTCCCCAACTGCTTACCTAAAACTCCCTAAATAAAACCTTTTCTTTTTTCGACTTTTGTCCAGCCTTTCATGATCGTGCCCCAAATGTGATGTCTCGGACCTTCCCTGAGCGCGGAATTATACACTCTGGGAACCAGTCTCCCCAACTGCTACGTAAAACTCCCTAAATAAAACCTTTTCTTTTTTTCGACTTTTGTCCAGCCTTTCATGATCGTGCCCCAAATGTGATGTCTCGGACCTTTCCTGAGCGTAGAATTAGACACTCTGGGAACCAGTCTTACCAAACTGCTTACGTAAAACTCCTAAATAAAACCTTTCTTTTTTTTTCGACTTTTGTCCAGCCTTTCATGATCGTGCCCCAAATGTGATGTCTCGGACCTTCCCTGAGCGCGGAATTATACACTCTGGGAACCAGTCCTCCCCAACTGCTTACCTAAAACTCCCTAAATAAAACCTTTTCTTTTTTTCGACTTTTGTCCAGCCTTTCATGATCGTGCCCCAGATGTGATATCTCGGACCTTTCCTGAGCGCGGAATGAGACACTCTGGGAACCAGTCTCCCCAACTGCTTACCTTAAACTCCCTAAATAAAACCTGTTGTCCCGCCTTCCGGGCTGTTGCCCACCGTGCGAGGGGCTGTCTGGTGCGGCGGGGTCGCCCCTCGCCTCAATCGCCCAGCGACGATCTCCCCGAGGCCATTTCGGCGCACGGCGCCGCACCCGCGGCGCTGCCAACCTAACGGGCCGCAGCCGGACCTCCAATAATTAGCGAAGCTGGCCACGGGCAAATGGCAGATCTTTCCAGTTCCACGTCGCATACAGTTTGTTTCGGAAGAAAGTGTACTTGGGTTTTTATTTCTCGGCGCGTGTTGGCGTGTCTTCACGATGGAATATGTCGCGTCGTTCACGGGTCGTGCCTCTGGAAGTGGTACGATCGCGACTGTATCGAGCAGTGCTGGAGAGTCATGCGACTCCTAGCGACTCGACCGAGAACGACGCGAAATACCGTGAGATATTCCATCTTGAAGACAAGGCCCCACGCGCCAAGAAATAAAAACCCCTAGTATTGCAAGATTTCAATTTACTCGCTGAACGTTAATGTTGAAATGAGACGGTATGCTGGCTTTTGAAACAAAATGTGTTTAAGCTCACCAAATTCAGTGCATGTGTCTCATACTAATTCAAATTAAATCGTATTCCTGCCTCCCAAGTGATGCCAGAGCGGCGGTTCCCTGGGCAGTAAGGCGGGCGGTTCGATATGGCATCTTGCTGCTCGGTTAGCTAGGGCGCCGACTACGCCAAAAAAATTAAATCGTATTAAACTATAGTCAATTAAAATTTTATAAATTATTAAATATATAATTATGAGAAGTCCAGTCTTCAAAATGTAGCGTCTGCTTTTTCAACATTAATGGAATTTTGTTACTATCACAAAGCTACCAATAATAATAATTATAATAATATTTAAACGTAATAACAACGCTATGTATCAAGAAATAATTGAAGGGCTAGGGGGCAACAACAAGACAAGCTACACCAGCTACAGCAAAGCCTCACGCTAAAGAGTAAATGTTAAAATGAAAAAGTGTTAATGATAGTGGAGATACTCGTATTGAATGAGATTGGAAAGGAAATTTCATTCATTCGTCAGCACATACGGTTCTGTAATACACTGTCTTCAACAATAGATCAATTGCATTATTCCTCGCGTTTTGGTATCTTGAGAAGACTTTTAGGTGTTTTTTTCACATTCAAATTATCTTATTGTTACTTATTTTTACATTCCTTATCATCTGACGTAAAGTTCATATCTCCTCTTAGTAGTGTGCTATGCCGCTGCGGATCTCGTATTGTTGACCTGAGGCAAGAAAAGACAGCAAGAGTCGGTATTAGAGGTGAACGACGATTCAAAGACACTTTGAAGATTACGCGAGGACAAAAGGGCTACCACTAGAAAAGTTTATGCGAAAATTTACTATTTAGATCTTTTATCCGTTGGTCATACAACAAATAAATTGTACAATAAATTAAGTGATAATGTGTGTGTCAGGAAACTGGAAGTTGCAAATTATCCTTAATGTAAAATTTTATCTTAATTGCTCTCCCATTTCCTTTAATCAGTCAATGAGGATATTCAGGGAGTAGCCAGAGGATCATGATCTCTCTATCTTTTTTCAAAGTTTTCTATATTATTTAGGCATTTAAGAACGACAACGATGGATCATAAACTCAAATGCATTTATGTTCAATGTGACTGTGGAAAAGCATGAGTAAAGTAACTGCTACCAGTAAAGTTTAGGCGGTAAATATAATACGGGAAAAGATATCCCATATTAAAGCGCATCACCTTTTATAAATATTGTAGGTAAATGTTCTTGAAAGAACGCATACAAAAAATAAAGTGAGATAGTTAAATTCGTAGAAGAGCTCTAAAGTGTACGTAGATATTCTAGCTATAAAGAAGTGAAAACAGAATCAGAGAAATTCGCAAGAGAGACAATCACTAGGCGACAGATTAGTCCTATGGATAGACGGCAAATTACCTAATATGCCTCAACTCTGAAGGTCATGAACTTCCAGATTGAATGTTAAGATATTGGTTTAGCGGAGAGTTGTCATTGGCTTTTAAAATTTAATAATTCTAAGTGTTGTCATTACCAACAATATTGTTTATTGCAAGAGCAGCTTTCTTTAACTTCGATATCAATACCTGATACAAGAAATACAAACAAATTTTAAAAAATTAGAATTAACAAATGACTAGTAGTACATTGTTATTTTTTGGTTATTTAAGGTCGCATAAACTACTCGGTCGTTAGCGACCACTATTGGAACTAACGTTATGACATCATGATGACACGATAAGGTGATGATAGGGGTTGAAAGGACGAACACATACAACCATGCCCGAGGTGGGACTCGAACCCGCGACTCCTCGGTCCAAGACCACTACGGCACTTCTACCTTAGCAATCTCGGCTACGGGGCCGACAGTACATTGTTATATAATATATAATTTTAATTTTAAAAAACATCTTAAGGAACGAAAAAAAGAAAGAAAGAAAGAAAGATGGGTTAAGTGCTACATCGTTTAATATTACAGTAATTTTGAAAATCCATGCAAGAATATGAATGAAATAAACAGGTAAATTTCTTTCACTTTCTTGCATGGATTTACAAAATTACTGTAATATTAAACGATTTAATACTCTTCCCCTTTTCTTTTTTTAATTCTTTCATTTCTTGAAATGTTTTTTGAAATTAAAATTATGCATCATATAGATAGATAGATAGATTTATTAAAGTTCGCTTTGAGCTCATGCTCGGTGGCAGACATAATTACAATTAGAATTAGAACAATTACAAAACTATTGAAACATTTACAATTAGAATTAGAGGTTGATATCCTAATTATTTTCTTGTTATCTCTATATTGACTTACCCTGCACTCCCCTACGCTACATTCCACTCCACTCCACTTCACTACTACGTACTATTAGTAATCTGTTAATTCTAAAGTTTCAATTTGTTTATATTTATTGCATCAGGGAACTGACGGTGAAGGCCAAGCCATTGAAAGGTGATCTTATAACAAACAATATGGTTGGCAATCACGGTGCCTTGAATTATGCAAAGATCTGCAAAGCTCCATCCTGGCAACCAAGTCCGTGCAAGAGACGCGAGCTGGACCTGATGTGCCGCAGGGTTCCATTTCGTTGCTGCTCGCTGTGTACGCGAGAGGAAAGAAAGAATTATTTCCCGGTAACTGTGTGAACAATTGCTTTTTAAAGGAACCTCTACCCACCAATCAGGGAGCCGGGCGCCGGAGGCGGCGGCGATCGCCGAAACAAAGGAACGTCGCGCCGCGCCCCACGCCCCCCTCCCCCCACCCCGCGGGAGACCGAACGGAGGTGGCGGCGACGGCGGAGGCGGCGATGGAGGAGAATACGTAGGCGGGGACGGAAGCGGAGGCGACAATAGCGATGGGGATAGGTTTGAGGCGCAGGAGGAGACGAAGACGGAGATGAAGTAGGAGACTTAGCAGTGGAGGCGGTGGCGGCGATGGAGGTGTTGACGAGGGTGGGGATGGAAGTGGAGGCGATGACAGGAGGTGACGGCGACGATGGAGAAGACGAAGGCGGGCACGCAGATGTAGGCAGGGTTGCCATCTGTCCTCTTTTGGAGGACAATGTCCTTTTTTAAAACTGTCCACCTGTCCTCCCTCCTTTTTTAAATTTTTATGAAATGTCCTCCTTTTTTTCTTGTAGAATTGAAAATATTACTGGCAAAATTATAAAGTAATTTAATTCATAAAAGGGACGTCATATCTTGAATATCTACATTTTTAAGAAGAAGAAGAAAGTCAATGACCTGAACTATGAAATGATTTTACCTAGTCTACATTACTTACAGGAGAGAGGTATCACCATTGATGACTGTAAATTCTTTGACCAGCATCAGTGCTTGAAAGCATTTCTTTGTGGACAAAATGAATATTTTGAGAAGTTGGTCCATGCGCAATGGGTGAATTTCTTTGAGAACACACATACATTAGACAGTTTTTCTGAACTTTTCAAGATTTGCCAATTTTATTTCGCAATTTTCCGGTTCAAATTACAGTGTTGAAAGAGTGTTTTCTTTAATTAATTCACAATGGACTGATGAGAGAAATACAAGACTGCTTGTTGATTTTCCGGTTCAAATTCCTTGCAATTTTCCGGTTCAAATTACAGTGTTGAAAGAGTGTTTTCTTTAATTAATTCACAATGGACTGATGAGAGAAATACAAGACTGCTTGTTGAGTCAGTAGAAGGAATCGTAACTGTGAAATAAAATTTGAAGCATTTAAATTGCTTGCAGTTCTATAAATATATAATTTCTAAACCAGATTTGTTGAAAAAGTTTCATCAAATGATAAATATTATTCGAGCAATAAAAATCAATAAAAATGTTACTTGTACAATGTAACAATAAAGTTGGTATCTTTCTGCAAAGCAAAGTCTAATATTAATTTAATTAATATTATTGGAGTAAAATATATATATATATATATTGATTACAAACAATCAATTTCAAATCCGTCTGTCAAACGTAGTGCCTATTAATAAAACATTTTATTTCAAATTGATTATAATCCAATACATTTAACAGATGGTCATAATTATAACATAATTAATATTATATATACACCTACATATTTATATAATATTAATATTATTTTTAAAGACTATTAATGGTTTGGAATTGTCGAGTATATTGTCTATACATCGTGGACTATAAAAATGTAAAATGTCCTCCTTTTTATTGAACTTTTTATTGAAATGTCCTCCTTTCTTTGGGAAAATGTCCTCCGCTGGGGAAAAAATGTCTGGTACCCTGGATGTAGGTGGAGGTGAAGATGAAGGTGGGGATAGGGTGGAGGCGGAGACGGAGAAGGAGACGAAGACGGAGATGGAGCAGGAGGTTTACAAGGCGACGGAAGTGGAGGTGGAGGAGACGATAGATGTGGCGACGGTATTGGTTGAGATGGCGGCGGAGATGCAGGAGACGAACGGAGGAGATGGCGGCGGAGACGAAGGCGGAGATGCAGGAGACGAACGGGAGAGATGGCGGCGGAGACGAAGGCGGAGATGGCGGAGGATGTGTACGACGCGACGGAGATGGAGGCGGAGGTGAAGAAGGAGGTGGAGACGGGGCGCTGAGGACATGTGGCGGGGACGGGAGTAGAGGCAGAGGCACGATAGCTGTGGGGATAGGGTGGAGGCGGGGGAGGAGATGAAGACGGAGATGGAGCAAGAGGCTTACAAGGCGACGGAAGTGGAGGCGGAGGAGACGATAGATGTGGAGACGGTATTGGTTGGGATGGCGGCGGAGACGAAGGCGGAGATGCAGGAGACGAACGGGGGAGATGGCGGCGGAGATGGCGGAGGATGTGTACGACGCGACGGAGATGGAGGCGGAGGTGAAGAAGGCGGTGGAGATGTGACCCTGAGGAGAGGATGGAGGAGATGTGGCGGGGACGGGAGTGGAGGCGGGGGCGACGAGGAGGAGCGGGGGGGAGGACGGATTGGTGCGTGGGCGTCCGACGACAGAGTCGGAAGCGAATGCTGGCCGAACGTGGGTGCAGTTTTGTTACAATAGCTTGCATCGATATCCTTATCAGCAGTTCTCACTGGGCACTTCGATTTGAACAAAGAAAGCCGCTTTGATGCGCGCGACGTAAAACTGAACAGTTATTTTTTCATTTTATTATCCGCGAATGATTCATGAAGTGCACCTACTGAATGGATTCTTCTTAACCTCTATTTTACTACATTGAAACGAATATTTTCTTATCAATTCTTGCCAAAAAATGGATAGGGCTTAGGGTATAGATCTCACAATTAAGAAAATATTCACTGAATACACTTCTGTCCGTAGCATGTTACATACAGTTTCAACTATTTTTCACGTAAAATGGGAAAATCTTTATGTCACCAAAATGTCGCTAGCGATCAATCATTATCTCACCATATCTTTTCAGGTAGCTCTCCAAAGAATTTTTAAAACTTATTTTTCTGCTGTTTTTTGTCTTTTTGTTGTTGTTGTTGTTGTTGTTGTTGTTGTTGTTGTTTTTAAGTTGATAGTATTATCGCAAAAAGGCAGCGGGAAATGGATGGCCATTCACCACCCACGTCACATTGCGACAATCACGGTCTTTTCTTCAAGTGCACTACAAGTAAATAGGGTTGGATTTTAAACATGTGCTCTTAGTTCTTGTTGTGAAAAAAATCACAAGCACATTTGTCTTTGCATTTTAACAAAGTCATATTTGGTTTTTTCACTTTACTCAAGGGAAGAAAATAAGAAATAATCTGAATTATTTAGCATTAAAAAACTTAAAAATTGCATATGATGTATAAGAGAGAAATATGGTCCTTTCGAAGTTATTCACATTCATTCGACAAAGCTTTTGTCACAACGTGATCCGTACTCGACCTGTGGCAGGAGCAAAGGTAGAGGAGGCGCGTGCGTACGGCGGCAAAATTGCGGACCAAAATTGTCTCTAAAGAGCCTCTTCTTTATAGCGTGCAATTTTTATATATACATATTTTCTTATTTTGTGAGTTTTTGAACAAAATCAAGAAATCTTGAAATACTTTTGTAATGCTGTCACATAGATTTAAATTAAAAGTTCAAAGATCCAACAAAAAGATTTCGGACAGTCAAATTTTTAATAACAGTTTACATTAAACACTTATGTTTGTGTCTACATACATAAACATAAGTTTAAGCCACAACATAATGTAAGCCACAAACATAAGTTTTTAATGTAAACTGTTATTAAAAATTTGACTGTCCGAAATCTTTTTGTTGGATCATTTTGAACTTTTAAAATCAAGAAATATTTGAAATTTTTAATAGGCTGAATATACCTTCTGCTGCATGGCTAGTGATAATTCAAAATGAGCGATATTTACATTTTCAGTCACCAAACAATTAAGATTTAATTACAATTACCGTAAAAGTTTTCAAGTTACATCGACAATATTATTCATATTCAAAATTTTAGCAATTACACATATTTACATACATGTAATTTTGATAATCTTTTGAAGACGTGTTATTTCGTTCATATTTTCTAGTGTTAAATGTAGACGTCTCGGTAATTTTAAGAACTGAAGGTAGTACAGCGATAAGTAATAAATACGCGTTACTAAAAAAATAATGACGAATTTTTTATTTGTAGACATCAAAATAGATGATTTAAAAATTAATTGATTTCGTGTAGAAGAAGAAATCTACGAATAAATTATTAATTTAATTATATTTTATTTTAGCCATAAATATGTCTTAAGAATTTTTGAACATAAATTACACTTATTATTATATGCTTTTTTCTTGGGCTATGGGAAAAAATAGCCAACAATTTTCGCGTGCTTTCAGGGGACAAAATGGTTAATTTATGCTTAATTAATCATGAATGTGTCAGTGTTGTAATGTATATTTTTCAGTCGCTTATGACCAAGCTGTCGATTGTGACTTAAAATAAATAAATTTAAAAAAGTTGTTAACCCGCTCCTGACTTTCGATACAGTTTGTTGTGCTGCTTTCAACCATAGTCTCTTTTTCCTTGGTGCACTTGTACCTTATGCTCTTCTGCCTCCTCCATCACACGATGCTTATGCAGACACTGATGGGAGCGGGGCTTGGCTGAGAGGCTGGCTTCGGAGCATGGATGACGGATATGGAGATCAGTTTTCGACGCGGCGAGCTGCTTTGTGCAGCCTTTGTCTGCCTCGACGGAGCACGGGGGCTCCGATGACGCTGCACAGTTGAGGAAACAACTGAAGGCTTCCGAGCGACGCGAGGGGCGTTGGTGGTAAAGCACCGCTAGAGACGGACGACCGGAAAGATCGAAGAAATGGAGCCACATTCGAGTTAATCATAAATTCCACGTTTTTCATAGTAAGTAAATGAATGTCTGTGCTTCAAAAATTTGTGGGCGTCTTCCTACAACTACAATTATGAAGATACAAATTATTTTCTTAATGAATGTGTACATCAAAAACAGATAGAAATAGGCCTTAATTTTACTATTAACAGGATCGTGAAATCCCCTTACGAATCCCTTTACCATTTTATGAACTTGTTAATAGTAAAATTAAGAAAATAAAATTTGGACATGGTATTTTACAATTTAAATAAGACTAGCCATCTTTACAACCAGAAGGTTAAATACAAAATAGGGGATACGTCTAATGTAGTGTAGTCCATTCCATGCAGTAACTATCAACAGGTATACATTGGGGAAACAAAGCAATATATCAGCAAACGGATCTATCAGCATAAATACATCAACAAAGATCTAGCTCTGAATACCTCTTTAATTAAACACAAAACAGAGCTTAGCCACTCCATTGGATTTGATCAAGTCAAAATTTTACACCACGACAAACAAACCTTCAACGTTTTTTTGATAACTTTTCATTGTAATATGTTGTGCTCTGATGTAACACCAAACTGTAAATAGCAATTTCAATATTTTTATATTCCTTTCATTTTATGTCAATTTGTATTGTCTATGCCTTTGTCAACCGTTTCTATACCTGTATTACTCTTGACAAGGCAGATGCTGAACATCCGAAACGTCGCGCTCACAATAAATGTATAAAATACAAAAGTTTAAATTCTTGAAATCAGCCTAGATTGATCCTATATGGCCCTGGTCCATACGTGTTTAATCATACCATCTACGTATCTATTATTATTATTATTATTATTTTTCCATTACATCACGACTAAAGATGTTATAAGTCGGCTGAATATAAAAATCTACTCCAGGTTGCAACCAGCTACCTAAGGAGCAGATCTAGGGACTATCGGTGCCTCTACAGTACTTTGCGCAAAATGTGGGCTGTTCCAAATAAAGCTATTTCTTGCACTCCCAGTCCTTTGAATTACCTGGGAGTTTAGACAAGTTCTTACTCAAATTTTGTGGAACAAATCCCAGAGCTCCGATAACTATCGGGAAGACCTGTGCTTTTACGCCCCACATTCGGCTGATCTCGATTTCCAAACTCTTGTATTTAAGACGTTTCTCTGCCTCCTTGGTAACGACGTTTTGATCGCAAGGTACAGCAACATCGACAAGTAAACATGATTTTTTCTCCATATCCCGGATGACTATATCCGGTTTGTTTGCTGCTATCGTGCGATCAGTTTGAATTTGTTGGTCGTACAATATCGTACACAATCCAACAGACGTCACCAGTTTTGGTGAGTGTTCGTATCTCTTGGGGCATGTGTTTGGAACTTCGAGGGCGGTACAGATCTGCCAGTGGAGGTAGCTACACACCCTGTCGTGTCTTTTCAAATATTCGGTCTTTGCTAGAATTGGACAAGCTGAGACAATATGATCAATGGTTTCTACGTGTTCCTGACAAATGCGGCATTTATCATCTTGGGAAATTTGAGAACCGCTTTATCATAATGTCGTGTTCTCAAGGCCTGATCTTGGGCAGCTATTACAAGTGCTTCCGATTTATTATTATTATTATTATTATTATTATTATTATTATTATTATTATTATTATTCCATTATTATTATTATTATTATTATTAATATTATTATTATTATTAAATTATTCCTCGTAATGCATTGCCTTACTAGATATGTGTTACCATTTTTATGGACTATTCGTCATTTGAACATACCTTTCATTAGATTTTTTAAAGATAATTAAATTACAATAAATGGGTATTTCCTCACTTAAATAAATGCATTGCACTTCTACTTAATGTCGATTGTTTGCCAGAATGTTCTTAGTATTCGGAAAATTGACGTACTGTATGGCATGCTCAGGATTAGCAATACAAGCAATTGCAAAAAGAAAATTGGAAGAAAAACAAATTCTCTTTTAGAGATTCCACATCAATCAAACGAGAAGAAAACAAAATTTATGGTTTAGAATTTTGAAGTTAAAATTACAAATTCTAAATTTTTGTAAAAGCAAAGAAGATCAAGTAAACAAAAATTCTCTAATTTAGTATTATTTATACTGAATATAATCACAACAAACCTGAAGACAACATAAAAGTACTAGAAAACACTGCGCTAGCCACATCTTTCAATTAAAAAAGTTTGATAGTTGTGTTTTCGGGGAGGGGCGGGGAAGGGCGGGGCTTGGCGGGGAGTGGCGGGGCGGGCGGGGAGTGGCGGGGCGGGCGGGGCGGGCGTGCGGGCGTGCGGGGCGAGCTGGGCGGGGCGGGGCAGAGCGGGCGGGGCAGGGTGGGCGGGGCGGGGCGGGCGAGGCGGGGAGAGGCGGGGACGAGCTGGGCGGGGCGGGGCGGGGCGGAGCGGGGGCGGGGCGGGGCGGGCGGGGCGGGGCGAGGCGGGGCGAGCGGGCCGGGCGTGTATTGGTATCGCCCACCCCGCCCCTCGCCGAAAGGAATCAACCCGCGCCAGAGCTGAGTATGAGTTGCGAGCGATCGCACGTAGATAGGCCCACGTTCATTTAACTACTCGGCCCAACGTCTTTATTCCCTCGCGATGTGGCAAGTGTCCAGCGGTGGCACTTCGCGCATCTGGTTTGCTTTGTTTCTAATGAAGGCTCTCGGCTCTCTAATGAAGGCGACGGAAAACATTGCGTATTGGGAGAGAATCATGTGAGAATATCATTGAATATTCATAGCTGAAAGGAAGGATTTTTACGTGTTGTAGAGAATAATTTACTAGATTTCTGTAAATTATTTCTGAATAGATTTCTGAGAAGAAATAGCTTCGCGGCTACCTCTTGGTCAGCGTGCTCGCTCTCCTCTATGCGGCCCCGGATTCGATTCTCGGTAGAGGGAAGATTATAGTGCGCATTTTCCTTGCAATGTCCCAACATTTGTTGCTGTGTGTCGATGAGAAAATTCACTTCTCAGGTTGAGGAGACCGGAATACGGCGTGGGGTTGTCTGCGTGCTAACCACACGTACCCCCTTTTCCCATGGCCGCGAGGCAGGGACGTCGCCGGTAGGCCTGAGCCCGTTCATGGGCTGTCGCGCCAAGTACGTACATATATTCGGAAAAGTTTATAACAAGTGGTGCTAAAACAGCACGTACTTTCTTGCCCCTCAGTAATGATTATGTAATATTATTTATACCACAATATCTCCCCGGATTAATGCATCTCAGTCGTCATGTTTTGTAAAACTCATTAGAAATGGCAGAGCACATGCTGCGAAAACTAAATATTTTCAAGCAAATGTCGAAGATTATAACTCCTTTTCATACAGCTAGATCAAGTCACAACAATGACATGTAATTTACAGAAATTCGGAACGCGCGACGGAATTTTATTGTTGTATTCCCGGCATTGTTGATATTCCCTGAGAGTTACCAATATTTTATTTCATAAATTTCAATTACATTATAAGTAATTTCTAAAAGATTAAATTGTAAATGTATAACAAAATCTCCAATATAAGAAACGATCAACGAAATATGAAATAATATACACATTCTAACTTACGTAGCATCCAACTGCCTCAAAATGTCTCTAAAATTACGTTCAGGAAGCGCAGTATGTTCGGAGTGCGCGAAATTGTGTGCAGCCAATTTGCACAAATAATATTCATGTTTTCAAAAAAATCAACAGGACCTTATTCGAAGATCTGTTTTTATTAAAACTTTCATTAAGAAAAAAATTGTATCTTTACAACTGCAGTTGTAGGAAGACGCCGAAAACTTTCTATTTTTCTAAATTTTATCGTAAAATCGTGCATTTCAACGAACAGGAGACCTGCACCATTCTTGTAAGCATCCTCTACGCTGTATAAGGTCAAAATTTAATCAATAATTTTTTTGCTGTCTTTAGGAAAAAATGGTTTAAAGAAAATAAAAATGGCCTGTTTGAAACAAAATTTCCCAAAAATGACTCTTATTCTCGGGAAATTGAACATGACATAATTTTTGTGTCTGTTTTCATGAACAAATTTCTTAAGAAAAATGTTTATTTTCATTGTTGTAGCTGTTTTTGAATATTCAAAAATTTCAATAGTTTCAAAGTTTCAAAAATTTGAATTTTTACATTTTTTGAAAAACAACGAACACCTGCGCCATTCTCTTAAACTTCCTTTACACTATCCAACAACAAAATGCAATCAAATACGATGGAGCATTTTTTTTAATTTGGTAAAATCCCATGGGTGTCATGCAAATACTTCCCAAATTAGAATATCGGTTTCAAATTCTAGGGGCAGCGAAACCAGCTAGATCGATCATGCACTATCAGTTTTGGAGAAAATCTACGAAACAGTGTAGCCGGTAGCGGTGTTCACGGACAGTACAGACGTTTTGCCGTCATTCAATTTTTCGGCATCAGGGACTCACAAAACATGGGTTCTAGCTACAGCACGTGTAAGAGGATTTTTTCTAAATTTAGCAAGTGGATTTATCCCCTTTTTTCTTAACAGTACCCTGCAACAGGAGATTTTCTTTCGAAAATTCGCCGTTTTTTGTGCAGCATTACATACCTTTCCCTCTACTCTGCGGCGAGATAGTAAAAAGCATTGTTGTAACGAATTGTTTCTCTGATTGCTATGAATAGAATCTTAACCGAATATATTGAACATTCATTCATTTTCTGATTACCGCTTCCATCATAATACCTTATTCGCGATTTTATTATCATGACGTCAATTGTTATTAAGAAAAATATATCATTTTAATAGGTCAATAAAAAGTTGATTCACAGACAAAGAAACGGAAATGAAAGTGATTTATTTTCAAACAATTGAAACTTCATTTATTGGTAATATTGATAGCATTCAGTTTAAAACAATACAAATTTATATTATTTCGATTACAGCATTGACGCACGACAGTGCTATAAACATCCACTTAAAATGGCTACTGAAGCAATCCATGACACGACAGTCTAACACGAAAAGACAAACGCAGCTGTGATGTTGTCGTTGTCGGTTGTTTTCGCGTGCGTAATGGTAGTCGCTGCGCTGATGTTCCGAGTGGAGGGGTGCCACTGTTGCGGGAGACCCAGTTGCCTTGGCATACACGGCCGGTAAGGCAATTGTTTTAATTATCCCTCTAATTCACGACTAGAGATGCTACGAGTCGCTTGATTATAAAGTCTTCTCCGGACTGCAACCAGCTTCCTAAGGAGTAGATCTAGGGACTGTCGGTGCCTCTACAATACTGTGCGCAAAATATGGGCTGTTCCAAATAAAGCTATTTCTTGCACTTCCAGTCTTTTGAATTACCTGGGAGTTTAGACAAGTTCTTACACAAATTTTGCGGAACAATTATTATTATTATTATTATTATTATTATTATTATTATTATTATTATTCCTCTAAATCACGACTAAAGATGTTATCTGTCGGCTGAATATAAAATCTACTCCAGGTTGCATTATTATTATTATTACATAATAAAAAGCGTGTGGAAAATTATTTCCTTGTTTTAAAATGACGTGTAAATAAGACATCAACCACCTCAACAAATTCCCCCTGTCCATTATGGTCAAAATTTCAAATTAAGAATAATTTCATTTGCAATATTTAAGCATGTTGTAGTAAATTACATTTCGTTTTCTGTTTTGAATAAATTTTTATTTCTCATGTTTCATTTGCAGATATGACGGAGTTTCATTTGTGCCAAATAAAGCCCAGAAGGAAATGGAAGTGGAGTACTGACATTTGGTTACCAGATCACACAAATACGAGTGAATTTCAGTGTTGTAAGATTTCATGATTCCAAATAAAATGAGTTAGCTGTCTTTGTTTTCTTTTGAAATTGTATTCAAATACCAGGACATCCACATTGTCCTATCCAAAATAGTACCTTAGCCTATAAATTTTGCTGTTTCTGTTCGAACAAGCTACCATATGTATATTTTATTTTATTCCTTATTATATTCATTGAAGCACCTCGCACCTCGCAGTCTCTATTCCAATATTTGTGTTGCAATTTAACGGAAGTACATGTCACAACACTGTTTCTCTCAATGCACCACAAGGCAACGCTGAAATTCTACGAACCGCGCCTCTTAACTGCCAGGCGCCAGCTGGTTATATCCATTACGAAATATAAAAACATTCTAAGACTTTATTGTCAAGTCATATTTGATGGCGTAATTATTATCATTAAAATTCATGCCTGTCTCTTATGTTTTATCTTAAATTCCTTCTTGTTTCACAATAATCACAAATATATCATTTTGTTACGTTATTTCTGATTGGGCAGCGCCAGTATGCGCGCCTCAAATTGCCAGGCACAGTCCGTTATATAATATAAAACATTTTAAGACTCCACCGTCAGTCATATTTGATGGCATAATTATTACGCTCAAAATTCATGCCCGTTTTATATATTTTATCTTAAATTTCTTTACTTTACAATAATTACAAGTAAATCATTTTTTTATCTTAATTCTCATTGGACAGCGCCATTTATGCGCGCCAAACATCGCTCTGCTTTGCGAGCGAATTCAGTATTCAGTCAGTCGGCATGTAGTCGCCATGTAAAGCGTTTCACGTGACGGACTCCACGCTACTCAAATGCTTGCCTTTTACACTGTGAGACAATCATGTCTGTTTCGCTCTTTGTTTTGTGAGTGAGTTATTTTCAAGTTACCTATGTTGTACACCTCGTCGTGTTAATATGTGAGGTGTTTTACGCGACAAACTCCACGCTAGTCAAATGCGTGGCTTTTACACTGTGAGACAATCATGTCTGTTTCGCTCTCTGCTCTGTGAGTGACTTATTCTCAAGTCACTTATATCGCGGACATCGACGTGCCAACATTGGTGCTCTGTTTTGCATCATAGGATAGCAGTGACCACTCCAACGGCCACCAGTCCTCCAGCTATACTGCGATTTTTGTAGGAAGAGCTCTCAAGATAACTCAAATCCCATCTTCGCGATGGAATATGTCACGGCATTTCGTATCATTCACAGTCGTTCCGCTAGATTTCGCACGATCGCGACCGTATGAAGCAGTGCTTGCGATCATGCGACTTCTACCGGCAAGACCGAGAAAAGACGCGAAATGCCGTGACATATTCCATCGCGAAGATGGGATTTGAGTTATCTTGAGAGCTCTTCCTACAAAAATCGCAGTATACTGGTGCCATCTTTCAAGATTATATAATGTGTATTTGTTTTCTTTCTTTTCAGTCCATGCATCAAAGTGCTCTGCACAAATGCAGTCAAGGCATACCTTTCCATGCTTTCATGTAATGTAGTTGTAAGGTATTTGGTTAATTATATCTTATTGAATTCATGTGTTGTGTTTCATTAAAGCAATTGGTGACACTCACAACCCAGGCAACCTTTCCTGCCTTGAGAAATCCAAATTGGAAGGCGGTCCTTCACGAGCTATTGTAGGTTTTGTTTGAAGAGAGGAATTCCATCACGGTCCATTGCTCACCTCCCTTCTTACAGTTTCTTTTTTACTTTCCCGTATACGTACGTATACACGGAGTGATATACGTAGTATAGGGAAAGTTATGTAATGCTGCGCGAAAAAATGGCCAATTTTCGGCGGAAAAAAATTAATTGCCGGGCCGTGAAAACGAATAAGTGGATAAAACCAGTTGCTAAATTAAGAAAAAAAAATCCTCTATCTCGTGGTGTGGTCAAAATCCATGATTTGTTGCTTCTTTATACTTAAAAATCGATTGACGGCATTCCGTCCGTCTGTCCGTGTGTGGTCAACGCTAGCGCCTAAACCGTTCGGTCGATTTTCTTCAAAATTGATATTCCCCAGTCGATCTGATTCTAGTCGAAGCTTTGTGATTTTGAAAAAGATTCTTTAAAATTTGGGGGTACTTTATATGAAGCCACCCGGGGATTTTCAATATTTTCTCAAAAACGGCTCCAAATTTTTTCTTTAAATTTCTTGTATGAATAGAGGAAAATACACTTTTTAACATGGCATAGGTCCGATTTTCACGTACAGCTCTGAATTTTTGAAAATTGTGAAAGTTTGAATTTTTTTCGGCGTCTTTCTCCAACTACAAAATTGAAGATAGAGATTTTTTCTTCAAATAAAATTTGTTCTGCATATTGAGTTCTTTAATACAGGTCATGTAAATGTTTTTCACAATTTTGGTAGTTTTCGTGCAATATTGCGTGCAATATGTGCAATTTTAAAAAATTACAAAAACAAAATTTTCTCAAAAACGGCTCCAAATATTTTCTTTAAACTTTTGGTAGGGATAGTGGTAAATGTACTCTATCAATGACATAAAAGCCATTTTGGTCTATCGGTTGGTTTTTTCAAACATTACAAAAATGTAAATTTTTTTACTTGTCTCTCACGTCGTTAATATTTTCATTATCGGCGATTTTTTTTACATTATTATATTACGAGTATATATGATTTAAATAATGTCAAGTAAAGTTTCTCGAAAACACTACCGTTTTCTGTGACAAGTAGCTCAAATTTCGGCATTTTCAGAAATGCTCAAACGTCATTTTCTCGTATATGACTGCAATTTTTTTCTTGAAACTTTTGTAACGGATAGTGCTAATTACACTCATTAGTATAGCGTGAAGTTTATTTTGAGTTTTTTTTGTTTTTTTTCAAAAATTATATAAATGTAATTTTTTTGAAAGATCTCTCACATCTTTAATATGCACATATCCGCTATTTGTAAAGATGATTATATTTGTGAGTGTAAGTGCTTCAAATAACTTCAAATAAAGTATTTTGAAAACTCAAAAATTTTCTGTGAAAATGAGCTTCAAATTTCGCATTTTTAGTAGTGCTAAAACGCCATTTTCTCTTAAACGGCACATAATTTTTAAAAGAAAATTGCCATTACGGCTAGGTTTTTGTGTTCTTTAATATTCTAAAATTAATGTTTTTGTTCTACCAATAGGAAACCGAAAAAATTAAGAAAATGACAAAAAAATGTACTTTTGGCGATGATAGATGGTAGCTGGCAAGAAAGAGTATGTGGCAATTCCGAATAGCTAGCGAAGACCCAGGAAAATAGAAAACTGATACGGGAAAGTCTGTACCATTCTGTAGCACCACTAGTTTTTAAAAATGAAAACTATATGATACTATATGAATACTACAAAAAATTAAATCACAAAAGATCCTACGTTGCAAAACAAAGCAGAAAACCGCCCGAATATCAACCACGTAATCTGGAAAAACAAGACTCTTGTCCGATCTACTGACTTCGATCATATTTAGAAAAGAATAGAATGTTTATTTTGCTACTTAGGAATACGTAGAATATTTCCGGTGGTAGCATTTTGTCAGTAGTTACAAATAAGTTACACAAAAGAAACAATCAAACAAAGATCATATTTACCAATTACTTAATAAAATTTTACAAAATTAATAATAATAACCTATCATCGTAAAGCTGACCTAATATAAAATAAAAATAGTGCAAAAAATAATGCTAACATATTCTAAAAAATACAATTTATTTAATACAATCAAAAAATTCTGACATTCTGAGGGAAAGTCTCCAGCAGTGTTGCAGGTAATGCGTTCCAATTTTGTACTGTTCTGTTTACAAATGAGAATTAACCTACATCTGTTCTGTTTTCTTTACCGAATTTCGGACCCATCATCCTTTCGCGTGATGTACGTTGGTTCTGAAAAACCAGCCCGCAGTTTCCCCACGAACGATTACCTCTTATTGATTTGAATGACGCACAAAGACGCGATTTCTATCTTCGTTTTTCCAAAGGTTTCTCTCTGCGTTTTTCGAAAGGTAGTCGATTCTAATTAAAGGTACTGTGATTGGGTCATTTCTCATTTCTTACACAAGCATGAGCATATAGAAGCTTCAAGACTGCAAACTTTTAAGTTAACGTCGTATGTGTTATGCTTATGCGATGGCATTGTGAATGAGACCGCTTATGGACGTAGTCCTGAGTTTTATGTTAACGCCATGCTTATGTTTATGTTTGCATTGTTAACGGGCCTTAACGCATCTTTCCGTAAGCGTTTAAAAATTCTCAACAGTCAATGGCCTTGTATATTAACTCCAAACGGGAAATGAACTGGTCATATTGCAATTTCAAAATTATAATCACTGTAAAAAAAATACTTACATGTATATGAATGGTGCGACAGCACAGCTATATTTTTTACGTTTTGTTTTCTAATATGTTCATTAATGATCACTTGTAAGCTGTTGTTCTGCGTTATTCTCTAATGCTATATCATTCTCCATTAGTTCGGAAAATTCTGAATATACAACTACAAACAACTACAAATACAACTACATTTGATTCCCCGGAGTTACATAACACTTCCATATTTTTGTCCCCTATTTTAAGATTTTAAAACTCCACAAACTTGGTCTGATTTTTGTTCTGAAGGCGAATATATATAAGCATTAAAAGGTTATTATTTTGTATGTTATATAAGTTGTAAGTCACATTAAATTGAAAATCGATTTTTGCACGCTTAAGAAATGTATTGTTTAGTATTTACAGTTCTTGTTTCCTTCGTATTCACTTCACGTTCTTCAAATTTAATGCTCCAAGGCAAGTTGCAAATTCTTTATACAAACTACACATGAAATATTTCACACTTCACTGCAACTAAAATACTTCAGAATTTACAACACATTCTGCCGGACGTTATTCATTTAGTTTTTTTCTCGTTTGTCAAAAATTAGTGTTGCCATCCTCGTGGAACAAAATTATGGGATCGGGGACTGAAAATAACCACGGAATAATGGGGTTTTATGAACGCCATCTGCAAAGATCTATTTAGGTGACGTTGGTTTTATTCCCGTCATACTCACAAAGATCGTAGATCCAAAACACGAAAAAAAAGTTTTTGACAACTTCTTGGAATCTTATGGTCGGATCGAAAAACAAATTATCAGTTCGCCAACAAGGGACCGTTCAATGACACCTCACATGTCTTGATTGGTGCACGGAAAGGGTCTAGCCGTGAGACACGGAAATCTCCACACACGCGCGGTATAGGAGTTTACTCAAATGCTACATAGGGATATACGTACGTATACGAGAAAGTAACAACACGACGAAAGTGCAGAAGAATGTTTTCATAAACCATTGGAGCAATAGCGTTGGCGTCAAATCCTTACCTGTTGGTTTATTCTGTAAATGATAACACTGAATACATGAAATTCTACCAATATATACGTAATAATCCTCTAAGAACTGGCAAGTAAAGTTTAATAGATACTCCACCAGATAGCACTTTCGAGGCATCAGTACCTTTAATACCCTTCCTGCAGAGCTCTTATAATAATGATTACAAAGCTTCCTACAATAGCTTTTATCTCTCTTTGCAGTTATTATGAACGTATTGGAATCGCATTCCAATCTTGGGGCAATATCCGCCCGATACTCTTACTGTCTATTCCTTGCATTTTTCCATTAATGTAACGCTGTTTCATTATCCAACGGAGTAGATTTCTATCGAGTCTCCTGGAGTAATAAAGGTTCCATTTCGCGCGAGATATAAAAATGTTTAACATTTCCTGTTTCATTCTTGGAAGAATAAAACGGGAAACTATTTGGGTCATTTAAGAGAGGAGATGACGCAGTGTTTGGGAGAGTTAAACTTTTCAGTAAAATGTGTTTGTGAATTCCAAATATTTATTGCGATTAACAGAATTATCTAACTAAGTGGTACCCCAGTAATAAGCAATCGCTAAATTCTATATGAGAGACATATATTCCTTAATTCACGCGATAAAATATTTAAAGCATTAACAATATTTTTCTCGACTTTCGTTTTTATAACTACTTGCCAGGACCCTGGAGAAAAGTATTATATTAATCTCAATTATTCCATATGTGTGCTAGGTACGATTATCAACACAAAATTTTAATGGTTCTTAACTCTCTCAGATTTCGACAAAGAATATTCTTATATTCAAACTTTAGAATGCCTTTCTATTAATAGGAAGTGATCGTCTGAATGCCAAAATTGTAATAAGTCCTTCAAAACATTTTCCTGTCAACTATTGATTTAATAAAACCATATGTAATATTTTTGTTGTTTTTTTTTCGTGAAGAGCAATGTTGCAAGTACAACATCGACTTTTATTGTAACGAGTAAATACTAAACCGTTTTTATCGTACATAATGAATTGGGTGTAATAAACTTTTGGTCTTTTCCAGAAAAATAAACCTAAATAAGTAACTTTGGTAGTTTAAACGTTTCCATACTTCAAATGTTGATTCATATTAAATATCCTAAAAATTAGTACAACAGAACACAAAAATAAGTACGTCAGGTAGTTCAGAATTTAACAGTAAAAATATTGTTTATGAAATGCAGCTGCAAAGTGATCTAAAATAAATTAAAAATTAGTAAACGTGCGCTTATATAAAAACGATGTTTAAAAAGAACATGGTGGGTGGAAACGTAATGGGTTTCACGGGAGCAGAAGTAAAGCTTCACCTGCATTATTCCAAAAATATCCAGTTTTCGACATTGGATTTTGCTTACATGGAGATAAATGTACATGAATGGACTTTATAAACTTGAATGAAGTAAAAATGCATTTTTGAGTCCTGCTTCATAAATGAACCTACACCAACACTTAGATTATCTCGATTCCAAGCTCCTTCCTAATTCGAAACGAGAAATATCTATCTGTATTTGTTACTGAACCAAAGTGTAGCCTAAACCCTCCTCGTGGAATACCACAGTGTCAGCAGACAGCCATCTTCAATTTACTCCTTGATTTTCCGATTTCGATTCCCAGTTACTTAAGAAATTAGAAACGACCGTGCCCAAGGATGAATTGTTCCTAGGGGCCCATCCAAAAACCTTCTGCTGCCCAGCGATCGCCAATCGTATTTATTTGAACTTCAATTGGATACGATCCGATGGCAGTTAATTAACAACAATTATAAAAATAGTAATAAATAAAATAAATTTAATAATAAAACTAGTAAAAGAGTACTAACACTTGAAAATACAGCACTACGAAACAGTAGTAAAACCAGAATGTCTTTATGCTAGGTGAATGCTTAGTACTGAACTACAAATTACATAAAGTTGAAGTCCTAGAAAGAAGAATTATTCGCAAAATTCTCGGTCCGATAAGAAACACAGAGGTATGGAAATAAAGAGGTAATGAAGAAGTTTATCGTACTATAGAGAACATAACCGAAACATTACGGAAGAGTCGACTGCTATTTTTTGGACATTTATACAGAATGGACGACAACAGATTAACCAACCAGATTTTTAAATACCTTTGGAACAAGAAGTAGACAATAGCCTGAATTCAACAAGTTAGAAAAGATTTGGAAAGAAACAATATAAATGAAAGAGAAGCAGCGGAAAGAGAAATGTTCAAGAAGAAAGTGTTAGAAATGAAAGGATTGCAAGAGACGAAGGAAAACAAGACAGGGTCAAAATGGTCCGAGGACAGAAAAAGGATACACAGTGAGAAGATGAAAGAGTACCGGAGAAAGAAGAAAGAAGGACAAAGAAAGAAGCATTGAAATTGGTGCGTGGTCCCTAGACGACCCAAACGAAAGAGAAGAGGACAATACAAAACGAGAATGCAATAATCAAACTAACACTAATATTAAATATTATAATAATTATTTCAACTCTATCATCATGATATACATACTATTATACGTTGGTGGTACTAAAAATCAATACTAGCTACATAGATAAAGAGTAAATTAAATATTTTGAAAAAAATGCATTGATCGCGTTCACAACACTTCACTGCACTACACTACACTGTTCTGCTTTGAATTACACTGACCAGCACTTCACCGAACTTCAACGAACTTTGTTACTCATAGCAAATAAAAGAAGTGTTGTCTGGTATCAAATATCGTATATTTATGCTAATGATCTTCAGCTTAAATATACGATATTTGATACCAGGCAATCCCTTTCTTGTTATTATTATTAGAAAGTATCTATACCGTCAGCAATTATATTAATAACTTATACTACGATTTTTTCTCACTTTGCCCCCCAAGGTCCGTCTTCACGACGGACTTTGTCACGGTATTTCGTGACGTTCTCAGACGTGCCGCCAGGTATCGCATGATCGCGACCGTATCAAGCAGATCTTGCGATCATGCGACTTCTATCGGTACGACGGAGAAAGACGCGAAATGCCGTGTTATATTCCATCACATGCACAGGGGCTTGAGAGGCAGAGTAAGAAAAATCGCACTTTAGTTCGTCATTTAACACCTACCCTCTGAGCTTGTTCTAACACTGTTGTAAAAGTTGGAAACCCCTTACGGAATCCGAAACGGCCGAGCGCTGGGATGACTTGTGCCCGGGGGCCCAATCAAAAGGCTTCCGCAGCCCACGGGCCGGCCATCGCGATAGAGGCCTAAATATCGGCTCCCGGCCGAGCGATTCGGTCAAGGTCTTCAGCCCAACGGCGGCCACGCCCTTCCCTCGTCCTTAGATTCTATCTGCCAGGAGAGGGGAGGGGGATAGACCCAGCGACGAAACTGCCACTGCACTGTCATTAGTGCGTTACCTGCTGTTCGTTGATCATTATTTATTTATTTATTTGTCAAAAAACAGAAAAAACTGTATATGACGTGTGGGGAAAGAAATTTATCTGCGAAAAAATTAATTTAGAAAATAATTATTTTAGAAAAATAAAGATATTTGAAAAATGTTTTTTCCCGAGTTATAGAAAATCAATTTCAACTGTAAATGAACTACAAGCAAAAGGAGTGCTCAACAAAACGTGCGCACAGTGAAGCTACATTTACGTCCAGAAGCAAAACAAGGGGCCATCTCAGCATTTGCTCTATGGATCAGGGAAACTGGACAAAAACCTGATCGAGATGGATCATTACAAGTCATTAGTAGCGTTTATTTGCTCACGAAACACATCAGTACGCGACTAAACAATAAACACGAAAGAACATTAATTTTCCTTTGAAATTAAGAACATAGTATATTACATCATATTAATATATAAAAGGATTAGTTTATATTACCGCGAACAAAACAGAGCCGTCATATTCGCCTTCTGTTATCAGTGCGTCGTTACAACAATGGGTAACAACCAACAATGACCGCTCATCTATTCGTTTTCGCATTTAACACAATTAAAGGACGCAATTCAAAATGAAATAACAAAAATATAATATAAATATAATAAATAATAATAATAATAATCATATATTAAAGCTCTAAAGAGGCCAATTTTGACGTCCCCCCCGAACCGACCCGCAGTGAAAGGTTTTAATACAATAATTCTTGTTACATTTGCGCGTGAATTTGTATCTTATAAACAGTTTCCCATATGCTGCTACACGAACCAATGAGAAGCTTACTCTGTTATTAAGCACCTACATCACTAGGTAAGAATTTAGAGAAATAATATAAAAAACTACTGAGAAGCTTTGTCATGAAGCAACTACATTACTAGGTAGGAATTTAGAGAAATAATGTAATAGATTACAAACGAACCACAAAATTAATTGATGTAGCAGTTTTTTGCCCACTAATATATATGATTGCAATATACGTTTGTTTAACTCAAAGACAACATACGATTCAGTAATGTCATTGTTAAACTGATGATCCCCTTTCAAAAATGCAGCTAGAATGTAAATAATAGAATAAAAATATATAATGCGAAAAACGTTTTTTTCAAAAAAATTGATTCTTACTGAAAATTCATAACTACTGTTTGGGGAAAACAATGATTATAAATACAAAATGATCAAAGATTTCCACAAAATCTGCAACTGATATGAATTCTCTCACGAAACAAAACTTTTTCTAGCTGACACTAACATGTACAAATACTCTTAAATTCAGTGTATACGTAGATGAGGTATATTTCTTGTTGAAAATCAATATCTGCTAAAATTAATTCTCTCGTCTACTATTCATTTTTTTCATATCTGTTATTTCGTCAACAGAACCAACAAATAATTGTTCTTTAATTTTCTCTCGGTAGTGAAACGAATTCTTATCGTGAAGTAGGCCATAATATAGTGTTAATTTCAAAGAAGGAAATAATTCTTGTTCCAAATAAATCTGGAGCTCAGGGAAATATGAACAGATTCACCTCCCCCTCCCCCAAAAAGCTCACTCAGTTTTTAAATGTTAAGCGTTCAATAAATAAATGAATGACGCCACGTCTTATTCGTCTAGGGTGAATGCAGAAGCAAAGCAAGGACATACCTTACTAGGCAGAAGCCCCAATTATTTTTAACATCGTTCTATATTTGATCAGACATATGTTAAAATTTGTAAAACATTTATTTTTCATTTTACAAATATTCTAGTTTAATTTCATATTCATTTTGACATATTTAAAATTCCAAAAGTATTTCAAGATCTATTGTACTTTTACGGTTAAAAATTATACTGTACACATAGTTTTATAGTTTAAACTAAAATACGATGTTTTTTCTGTACCTGTAGTCCTTGATAAGGAACACACATTTAGGAAAACGAAAGTATGAAACATATACCGCAAATCTTTATTTCTGCAAGCATAATTTGCTTTTTCATAACAAGCAAATCTGCGAAATTGCCTCATTACAGATTAATTCTTGATATCGAGATGTTTCAGTTTAATTGCAATTTCTTTCGGAAGCTAAAGCACCAAAACAACCTTTCAACCAAAGAGACGATCTTCCTACATTCACCGCTCCACCAACAACATGTTCGCCGATTGCAACTAAATCCGTCACCGAAATAATACGAGCTAGTAAGTACAGCAGACAGTAATAGTATACACTAGCCAGAAAATTTTAGACAGAAGCTAGTAAATACAGTAAATAAGTTACTACGCTCTAAATGTTCAAAAATTGCAAATGTTTTAATAAATCGAAAAGAATGTGCAGTCGAAACACGTATAGATTTTGACTGACTCCCCTTTTCCTCGTAGAAACCGAATCTTACTTTGTGCACCAATCATCGATTACAAATAATTGAAGACCTGGCATAAGCATGCCACACTGATGAATTGAGTAGTGTATTTGACGCCCTAGGGCTCATATAAGATGCGCACAGTGTCATGGTTACAGTCGTCTTCGGAGCTGACTGTAATTGTTTCTTGTTTCTGCTGAAAGCACATGATCTTGTACCTTCGTGCCAGTTGCACCCATCGATCACTGGCGGTGATATTGGTTGTCTTGCAGAGTTTATGGTGGAATCCATGCACGCTAATCTGTTTACTACACTTCTCATTTCCTGGTTTGGTTTTGTCCAACTCCTGTCAATCATGGCACTGTAGTGGCAGTAGAAAAGTTCTTCCACCTCTTCTCTCTTCTGTTGTCTTTCCGCTAGCAGTTTGTTGTATTGCTGTGGTAGATGGTAGCAGTAGATTATATCTTAGGTCCTCAATGAGGAAGGGCTCTCTGGTTAGTAGATACACGTGCGTCTAAATTGTTGTAGATTCGTCTAATTGTTGGGCTGTTATTTTTAAGATTGTTATTTTTAAGATTTACCGCAAGATGACAGAGTAATTTATAAATTAATGTTTCTTTATTCCAATGTGTAGAATGCAACGTAAACTTTTACTCTCCTTTTTCTCAGAACTTACGTATGTGACAGAGCACGTTATTTGCCCGAGGTCTTCAATTGTGAAACCCAGCAAATAAGAAAGCACAAACTAACGGCATCTGCCTATTCACAACCACAGAACAGAACAAACTAATTTTAAGGGATGTGGCAGAGAGAGAGAGAGAAAGAGAGAGAGAGAGAGAGAGAGATAGAAAGAGAAAGAGAGAAAAAGAGATAGAAAGAGAGAGAGAAAGAGAAAGAAAGAGAGAGAAAGGGAGAGAGAAAAGAGAAAGAAAGAGAGAAATAGAGATAAAAAGAGTGAAAGAGAAATAGAGAGAAAAAGAGAGAGAAAGGGAGAGAGAGAAAGAGTGAAAAAGAGAGAGAGAAAGAGAGAGAAAAAAAGAGAAAAAGAGAGAGAAAGAAAGAGAGAGAGAAAAGAGAAAGAAAGAGAGAGAAATAGAGATAAAAAGGGAGAGAAAAGAGAAAGAAAGAGAGAGAAATAGAGATAAAAAGAGTGAAAGAGAAATAGAGAGAAAGGGAGAGAGAAAGAGAGAGGGAGAAAGAACGAGATAAGGCGGCATCGGAATGTGTCTATCGCGAGCAGGAAACGCGTACGTGTGTGCAGGTACGAAGGCAACGCAAGTCGAGGGCGGGGTCCCGCGGCTGCCTGCAGCGATCACCGCCTTTTATGACCGACAACGACCTGCTCCGAAACCAATTAGGCCGAATTTGGCCGCAAAGTCTTATCATTAAGTGGGTGCTAGCCCACGGCCAACGCCTCAGAGGACCGGCGGCTGGGATATGGATGAGTAATCTCTAATGTGTCGAAATTAATGAAGAAAGCACCTCGTAACGGTTGACCTTTGGTTTGTGGTAGTGGTTGCTTGGTTGGTTGTTGGGGATTCCGGGCTCGTCAACTATCGAGGTCATTAGTTCCGTAAGTGTAGTGCATATTTTTTGCTTGAGATGTGGCGGTGGCCTTGTCCCGCTGAATAGCGAGATCGTGCGCCGACCTGCCGGCGACTAGCGGGGTTTCCCCTCAACCAGGTATCTCCTACCAGCGGGGCACCGCCCCAGCTGGGACAAGCTCTAAGCTCCCGACCGGTCTCCCTGCATGTATGGTATGTGTAGTGCATGTTAGTGTAAGAGGAGAGGACAAGGAAGAGGAAGGAAAGATCGCGCGCGGTCCGTGGTCCGTTTTTTAGGGAATTGCTCCGGCATTCACCTGGTGTTGATCGGAGAAACCATGGAAAACTACCGATCACAGCAGCTGGCCTCTAGGATTCTCCTCCAGAGAGCAACTGGAATCGACCCAGATGACAAGCTAGTGTCGAAAATTTTGCCACTGTCCGGACTCGAACCTAGGATCTCCCGGTGAGAGGCACTGCAGTGACATCAGTTGATGCCCTGAGCCACCTCTCCGGGTTTTGTAGTATTAAGGTCATGAGGACGAACAAGGACTGGCGAGAGTTTGTATGCTAATATCTTTAAGATTTTATCAGTTGCCTGCATCAGCAAAAATGTGTCTGAAGGAAACCACACACAATTGTTTTCCGAAAATAAGCACGCACATTCCACAAGAACAAATAACGAGTGGGGCTAAAACAGCACGAACTTTCTCTCCCGTACTGTCACGCAAAGTTGTGCGTAAAAGTACTCAAATTTTCGAAACGTTTACATGACATTATTTCCAAATCTCTCTTTAAGGAACAGATTTCGTTAAGAGAAAAATATTCCATAATTGTAGCAGTAAGTAGACGCAGAAATAATTCTGAATTTTTGCAATTTTCGCAAAAATAGGGTTTTTGACGAAAATGAGACCTTTGCTATTCTCTTAAGCGTCCTTCACACTATCCAACAACAAAAATTTAATAAAAACGATGGAGCCATTTTTTGAAACCTTTGAAAATGTCCCTGGAGCTTCATGTAAAGTACCTCCCAGCATTAAAATATCAATTTCAAATTCACGGGGCAACGACATCAGCCAGAACGATTGGCGAATATCAATTTTGAAGAAAACCGGCTGAACAATTTAGCCGCTAGTGTTGTTCACAGACGGACAGACGTTTTGCCGTCAATCGCTTTTTCGGAATCAAGGACCCACAAAACATAGATTCTGGTTGCACCATGCGTTAGAGGATTTTGTTTCTAAATTTAGCAACTGGATTTATCCACTTTTTCGTTACCAGGGACCTATATTATAGTTTTTCTACCGACAATTCGCCGGTTTTACGCGCAGAATTACATAACTCTCTCTCCACTGCGCAAGCGGTAGAGAGAAACTAAAACACACTTTTATAACACTACAAAATTAAATATTTTAAAGAAAAGTCGTAAAAATAATGCAGTAATAGTATAAATAGAGGTGACAATAGTAATGGGATAGCAATATGCAAATATATACATGACAATAGTACCGCGTACGAAAGTACAACTGGGTAATGCATTGGCAGAGATTTTCATTTGTTCTCAAGTGATTCGTGCGAAAAGGTTTCTGGCATGATTATGGCCGCACGATGGGAATTAATAGACTTTGAACGTGGAATTGTGGAAGGAGCTAGATGCATTGGACATTCCATTTCGTTAATCGTTAAGGAATTCAATATTTTCGAAATAGACTTCCAGTTTTCCGAATATAACTTTTGAAATTTGTCATAAACGAAAATATCCGTTAAATTCGTATGAATTTCCAAGACAATTTTCTTCACCAAACATTTCCTCATGCAAAAATCATAATTGTGTGATAACGAAGTAGCCGTAGGTCACTGAATTACAAACCTAGTGGGCCTAGAACCTTTCATACTTTTCATACTTCATAAACGTTTTGGTATTATAACACTGCAACTTGTATCCTATCCAGCTATTATTTGATTAACTTCACGAAATGAAACGTTACGTATTAGAGAATATCGATAATTCCTGAAAATTCGGAATTTTAATAAAAGTTATACCATTGAGTTTAGCTCCTGTCATTACAAAAAAATAAAAATATGAGAAAACTTTATTTTAATTGTTAGGCTTTCACTCAAATCACGCGAAAACTACATATTTCCAAAAAAATAATTTAAATTTCAGTGGTGACGAGTAGTTTTCACCAAGAAATATACGTACATCTACCTTCAACAATGATGTTGTAGAGCGAGATGCAAAAGATTTTTAACGTTTTTCAAATCACTCAATTTTTAAAAGGTTTACTTAAATTAGGCCTGCACTATTTTGCAAACTTTTTCTGCTCTATTCGTTCAAAAAATTAACGATAAAGTGGAAAAAATTGTTAAGAGGATGTCGAAAACTGGAGGGTTTTTATGTAAAGTAGGGCTACCCCTCAATATTTAAAAATATCGTTTCAAATTTCAGAGGTCGCTATATTAATCACATCCATAGGAAACATCAAGTTCATAAAGTCACGTGTCCTGTTTTAGAGTTTTACTTTTGTTCACAAATGGGTAGGAGCAAATGTGTTGAAAAATATATTCTGTTAACAGGAGCCCTCAAAACATCCATTCAGATCAACATCTCAGTGATCAATATTTTTTCAGAATTTTATAACTGCCTCAAATTAAAGGTAGAAAGTGTACTGCAATTAATGCAGTTCATATAGTAAACTTTATGTGAATGATAGAGGTTTTACTGCGATGAAAATATTTTCATGCGGTGATCATTTACTGTTTCTTTATCTATTCACAACACACACCATTACAGCTGAAAATACTTTTCTGCAATTTTATCTATATTTTACGTTCAAATTATAATAACCGTGTGACTTTATCTCAATAAGTCGCCCTAACAATCACAAACCAAACCATTTCGATTTCCTACAAACATCTACACCCGGTTCTAACGATTGCCACACTTTCTTTAGAAGTTAATGACCAGTTTAAACGCACATACAGCTCATGAGCACTATATGAATTTTTAAGAACGCGTCAATAAAAAAGTCCGTTAACCCATTCAATAGTACAGAGCAACCACTAATGACCTGAGAGCACAGGAATAGAACCCAGTGGTTGAATGTGGTTACACTCATGGCCCCCCACATCGCAAATAAATAGAGACGATAATGCTGCTCTGTGTGCAAGCCACAACGATCTCAAACCACAAATAGAGTGCACATTATTGATTCACGTGCCAAGTGGATGTGTTTCCTGGTCAACTCTGAACCAAATGGGCCACGACTGAGACATTTGTCGCCATTTTATGTCGAAGAATTACAGTTTTAAATATGAATTACACGCATTTAAGCAAAAAAATCGATTTGTAACGAACCGGGACTTCACGTCGGTATTGATTCTGCAATGTATTTACGAACTATGAAAACGCAGGCAAGAAAGAAAACCCGAAGGAAAAACGTAACTGTCTCAATGAATATTCGACCCTTAAGTAGATGTTGCTTTTTTACCCACTACAGCTAGGGCTGCCTCCTCACCAGGTTCGACCCGGAGACTCCGGGTTTCAGGAGGGATCTCCGGGCTCCGGGTTAGTTCTGAAAATCTCCGGGTCATATGAAAAATGGAATATAAATATCTATCTAACTTAAAAAAAACTATAATCTGTGTTTAATAATTTAATTTTATCGAATGCTTTCATAGTAATGACACTATATAAATACAGCTCGGAGTCGGTTGCTAAATTAGAATGCCAAGAGTTCACCTTCTCCAGTCGAAGAATGTACTGATTGTTAAAGTAATTAGTGCGTTATTAACATTATAAATGTATTACTGTTACGAAATAATTAACCGTGAAAAGGCGTTATTATTATTATTTTATAATAACTATTGATTGTGAATTTATGTATTTACTTTTCGTTAACAGCCCCCTCCCCTGCCGGTAATTTGTGGTCTCCGGGTTACGTGCTCTTCGAAGGTGGCAACCCTGACTGCAGCTGCGGAAGCCAACACGTTTTTCGTTTAGGGTTAACGGGCTGAGGTGGCTCATGTGTCTGCAGTGCTTCTGACCCAGAGGTCGTAGGATTCCAGTCCGATCCGACGGCGGCGGGATTTTCGACACTAACCACTTCGGTTTTTCTTTCTTGGCGCACGGGGGTGTCAATAAAATGGAATATCTCACGGTATTTCGCGTCGTTCTTCGTTGTGCCGCCAGGAATCGCATGGTGGCCAGCATTGCTCGATACAGTCGCGATCATGCGACTCCTAGCAGCACAACCGAGAACGACGCAAAATACCGTGAGATATTCCATTTTGTTGACACCCCCCGTGCGCCAAGAAAGAAAACCGAACGATAGATAGCTAAATAGAATTGCCAGTTTTTCACTATTTCAGTGAACTGTGCACTATTTCTATTTCCGATTTACTAATTAAAATTGGAAGTATTAAACATGTAAAAAGATCTATCCAATAGCGAAAAAAAAAAACTTATTATATGAGTGGAACAAGTATGAGTAGAAATTTTAGTGTTTATGATGGCAAGTTTTTAATCTCGATTAGAAGCAGGTCCATACAGTTGTCTTAGGTTGGTAAATATTCGTAATACCTATATCGTTCTTCAAGTGCACAGCACTGCCAACGTACGCTGAAAGTGGGTTTCACAAATGCCTTTCATGCAAATACTACTTTAACGATACTACTGACGAGTGCTGGTCCTAATGCGCACCGAAAATTTTATTTGAAGATTTGAACTAATGTTTAAAAGATATATTCCATTTTATGCAAAATCGAAGCTCAACTTCACACTTGTCTGTGTTTTAAATAATAAAGAGAATGTATCATTATTATTCAGAGATCCCCATCCCCTGGTTCACTTTGTTCTGAAAACATTTCTGGCAACCCTACAGCTAAATCGATTGTGGCCGTGTGAATGAGGAGAATTTTAGTGGCGAGGCGATCTGATCGGGAGTTTTCCGTTGTTTCTCCTATTAATTCCAGACGAATGCCGAAGCAGTTTTCTAACCAACGGGCAACGGACAGCATGCGATCTTTCCTTCCCAAGAGGTGACGATCGTATACATTACATATGTATATGTACACGGCGTTGTTTAAAGATCTATTTTTGGAACCTATTTCATTGGAAAAATCTGTACCATCAATAGCAATTTTGGGAAATACAAAGAGTTCGCCGAAAATGAGATGCCAGTCATTTTTACGCGTCATATGCTCTGTCAGAGGAAAAAATTAAAGAAAACATTTAAAGCTGTTTTTGAGAAAATAATTCTTTAAAATTGCTTTTGCTAATGCAAATTACCCCAAAACTAATTATTGTTTCGAAAAATTATACATGACTTTATTTTATCTTATGATCTTAGAAACAAGTCTATCTTTGAAGAATAGATTTTATTAAGGAAAATATCTGTATCTTCAATATTGCAATTGTAGAAAGATGCCGAAAAACGTTTCAACTCTCGCAATTTTCGAAAATTTAGTGCGTTCAATGAAAATTTAACCTGCGTCGTTTTTATAAGCGTACTTTGTTCTCTCGGAAGAGATAAAATTTAAAATGTTTGGAGCCATCTTTAAGAAACTTTTGATGATGCCGTGAGAATATTATGCTACGTGAGCCTGTGAGTCAAAAATATGTTTCAAATTTGGAGGGCCTCGATTTCGGCCAAATCGATCACGATAGATCAATTTTGGAAATAAACGTCTGAACGATTTACACATTAGTGTCGACAGACTGACGGCCAGACAGACGATTGGCCGTAAACCAATTTTTCATGGGAATCAGTATCATGGAACCACAAAATGTGGATTATGACTACACAACATGTTTGAAAAAGAACTTTACGACATATAGGATTAGGAACTATTCACTTGTTGCGGGTTTTCTCGGTAAATTGTAGAAAAATCTACCTTTTTTGTCGCCGTATTACAATACTTTCTCTGCACTACGTAAGAAGTATACGATAATAATCGTCCGAAACATCCAGAATAAGAGTCCTAAGAAGAGTAAAACTCTGCACACGATTTGATCTTTTGAGAAATGATGAAATACGCCATAGCATGAAGGTATTTAATTTTAACGTCAATATTTAAAACTGAAGTAATTGGGTACATGAAAAAAAGAATGTACATTGCAGAATAGAAGCTTCAATCCGAAGGAAAACGAAATGTAAAGCACTCCATATACTCGGACATAACAGTTGTGGAACCGAAACAGCAAATTCTGCTTAACACTCGGGAGGAAGAAGAAGAATATCGGTTTCGTGGTGTAAGAGTGAAAGTATCGGACTGTTATACCTAAGTTCGTGGGATCGAAGCTGTATATTTTAAGAGCAAAAATATCCTTCGTAAGCCTTTCCTTCCTCCCTTCTTCCGTCCATCGGAGAGTAAGCAAAGCCGGCTGTCCCATGTTGTAGATTTACAGTAAAAGAATCACAAGCTTAGAAGAAGCCTCTGAGTTAAATTCAAATCGCCTGTTTCGTCGCCCGAGTAATACCTTCTTTCTCCGCTAGATGGTGAAGATGCGCAGCGAAATTTGCGTGGTCAGACGGAACAGCAGGACTCATGGCCTGAGTCTCGCCACGTAAAACAAGGCATCATTGAATTGAATTGAATGTCTATATAATTAAAGGTTTGGATTAGGTATTAGACGTGTGTCTGAATTGTGTCTCGTAATCGTTAACCTGCCGTGGCTATTGGATTGGATGGCTGATGGATTTCTATGTATTTAAGGTAATGAAGTCACTTCCAAGAACAGAATAAGAAACCTTCTAAGACCCATATTCAGGAATTTTATGTCAGGAATAATTATATATGAGCATTTTGAACGCTTGTTCTCCATAATAAAGGTAAACGTTTATTTATGCAGCCAATAGGAGTAATTGGGGAACAACTTCAGGGCGAACCATCATACGCCAATTTATTCAAGAGCATTAAATCTAGTAACCATCAACGTAGCTAAAAGAACAGCTCATCACTACAGAAACAGATTATTAGCGACACAGCACTTCTAAAGTAAGGTGAGGAATTTCACACCATTCATTTTGTTTTTGCCAGTTCGAACATCGTACGGCGTTTGTTTTCTGAAGAAGAAAATCTGCTCTTGCTAGCCCGAGTGAAAATACGTCGTTCACATCTACATCACGTGCCAGTAATATACTGCTAAATGGCGAGTACAGTTCCACGTAAAACACTGTGTAATTCATCCAACAAGAGGCATCATGTTGCAAAGTTGATTATAGTTTATTCATGCCTCACACCAGGTTTTTTTTCAGCTGATACGCAGATGACCTGTTTATGCTTACGTGCATACCCTCGTAGAAAGAGTATCACAGTCGTGGGCAAGACACTGGAGCATTAATTGAATTCCAAGTATATTTACTGTTAACATGTGATTCAGTCGCTGTCTGGAGGAGAATTCTAGAGGCCGGCTGCTCTGATAGGTAGTTTTCCGTCGTTTGTCCGATCAACACCAGGCGAATGCCGAAACAGTACCCAAACAAACGGGCAACGGACCGCGCGCGATCTTTCCTTCCTCTTCCTTGTCCTATCCTCTCCTCTTACACACACACTTACACTAACATGCACTACACTGCCACACATGCCGGGAGACCGGTCGGGAGCTTAGTCCCGAGTGGAACGGTGCCCCGCTGGTGGGAAATATCTAGTGGAGGGGAAAAGCCCGCTAGTCGACTGTAGGTCGGCGCTGGATCTCGCCATCCAGCGGGGAAAAGTTCATCGCCACCTCCCGAGGAAAAATACGCACTACACTGACGGGACTAATGACCTAAGTAGTTGACGCGCCCGGAAACACAAATCAATCAATCAATTAACATGCAAACGCCTAGAGGGAGCGTGGCCATGGTGTCCGGACGCGCTGGCTGACCGCTCGCCACCCCCGCACCCGAACTAGGGCAACGCCCCCGCGCTGACGCAGGGATGGACTGGCCCAACGGTAGAGAGGGACGGCCACAGAGATCGTCGCTGTAACTGCCACATCCCCACTCCTCCTTTTCTTCTCCTTCTTTCGTTTGGGTCGTCTAGGGACCACGCACCAATTTCATTGATTCTTCCTTTGTCCTTCTTTCTTCTTTCTCCAGTCCTGTTTCATCTTCTCGCTGTGTATCACTTTTCTCTCCTCGGACCATTTTGATCCTGTCTTCTTTTCCTTCCTGCCTTGGAATCCTTCCATTTCGAACGCTGTCTTCTTAAACATCTTTCTTTCTGCTGCTTCTCTTTCACTTGTATTGTTTCTTTCTAAGTCTTTCCTAACTTCTTTAATCGAGACTATTGTTGACTTCTTGTTCCCAAGGTAGTTAAAAATCTGCTTTTTTAATCTGTTGTCGTTCATTCTGTATAAATGTCCAGAAAATAGCAGTCGCCTCTTCCGTAATGTTTCGGTTATGTTCTCTATAGTACGATAAACTTCATTACACCCCCACCCTAATTCATACATATTTAAAGTTTTACAAATAACTAAAAAGTGAATGTAATTCCGCACTGCTAGATGGTTGAAGAGGATCCCAGTGGGGACTCTTTCCTTATTTGTAATAATTTAAACATAGTATGTACATATATAAGACAATTATTTGTGCAGGAAACTAAGCCAAAATATGTTTCCCTATAAACAGAGAACAAGTTTTATTCACTTTCTATCAATTATTATTTACATTATTACACAACAACTATTTACAATACTTCACTCTTACCTGTAAACAGAGAAACGACAATTCAAGCTTACTACTACCGCTTCTCTATTCACACTACTTATTTTAATTACAATATATCTTTCTTATAAAATTTTTCTCTGTACTCTCGTGTCTGTCTATAATTCTTCTAATGATCGTACTTCTCACTCAATCTAGCGGTCATTAGTCAAAATCCGTGCTAGGCTAGGGAAGCGCGGCCCAAATTGATCAAAATATATTTTCTTTACATACGCATACTATGTGTGAATTGTCAAAAATGGAAAACGCACCTTCAAAATAATCGGGACCTAATAATAGTGAGCAATACTTAAAATAATAAATTCGCATTAAGTGATCATTGAATATTTTATTTAAATTCTGTTTATATTTTAGAACAGAAAAACTGAAGTCTAATTCCCACAATCTATCCCACAATTCGACCCCAAAGAGTCTCTGGTTATGTTTGTGGTGAGTGCGGTATTTTCGTTTTCCTTTGTCACACGCTGCTACCAACATAATTTTTGTTTCGAGCAGCAAGGTGCCTCCGCGGAAAGGCTTTCCTGGCACAATAATGCGCCTGGAAGTACATTTTCTTGATGTAAACTGCACGTTAAAATCCACATTTCTCTTTCAAAAGAAAAGCGATAACTAGAGGGATCCCAATCACACGAAAGGTTATAAAATTTGAATTTTTTGAATCGGTCCTTTGAGTAGTGCTTATTTTCAAAACAAAACAAACACCTCTTACTGAAATAAGTTCCCGTACGCCTATCGTGCGATCGCTGCTGGACTGTGGGGCATCGAAAATACTTACAAGTTGTTTTTGATGAAGCAACATTCCTTCTGGAGGTATAACAGTGCATTTTACCAATCGGCGACTTCGATCTCTACATTAGCGCTGGGTGGTACTTTCAGATTTTACGGTGCTTCGCTTGGCTCTTCCGATAGGCAACATCTGTATTAAGCATGGCTTGAACCGCTTCCAAAAAGCAACGAAAAAAGCGCATCCAAAAAGAATATGTAAAATATCTACGTATATGTTTAATACTTTATTTGCATCATGCTCCATAACAATATTGTAACCCTAATGTTTTTTTTGCCATCTCGGATGGTCGTTGGTTAGCGTGCTCGCTTTCCACGGCGCAACCCCGGGTTCGGTTCCCGGTCGAGTAAATTGTAACTTTGCGCTTTCCTTACAAATGTCCCGGTATCTACTGGATATGTGACGAAGACAAAGTCAACCCTAAGGTTAAGAAGACCAGTGTATACGGTGGAGGGTTGTCTTCGTGCTAACCACACGAAACCCTTATCCCATGGTCGAGAGGCTGGGTCACCGCTGGTCGACCAAGGATTACGCCAAGCCAAGGGACAAAACAGGTCGTGTTGTTTTTAATGTTGATACTGTATTTCACCTCTTTTACTACATTTTGTACACGCAACACCGCAACACTGGCATGACTTGGTCGCATGAGTTGGGAGGCATATTTTGCTTTCTTATTTTATACAATCCAGTAGCCATTGCAAATGAAACGAAGAGGTTGTTCCAAGTACAATCGCCAGAACAAGCCTCAGTGAATTCATTGTGGTTCAATCCCTCACAATTATCCCGCCTTTTTTCTACCCAACATGTTCATCTACAAACTATTTTGAAGTTTCATATATACTCATTGCAAAACTGTGTACGAAGTTGTTATAGATGCGGATGAGTATTTCCTTGTTACTTGAAAGAAGTTAACTTTGGTAAGAACTCATACATTTTTTGTTGTAGCTAGATGCTTGTTGTAGCTAGCTTGTTTTAGCTGTTGTAGATGATAATATATGTAATTAAATCAATTTTTATTACTGGAGGTTTTATAAACGATATAATACTTGCAATGTTAATTGATGAAAGTATTTTCAATCTCTAAGGCAAGCTGATACCATGAAAAGAATAAACATTGATGACTTGGGTAGACAAAATTTCATGTGGCTTCTTCACGTAGAACCAAAACTAAACTAATGGTGCTACAGAATTGCACAGAATCTCTCGTACTAGTTAGTTTTCTAATCTCTTTGCCCTGAGCTAGCTTTTCGGCTGGCCCCACGCTTCTCCCACCTGCTACCGATCGGCGCATGAAAATACATTTTTTTCTTATTTACACACATCTTCGATTACCTAATAATAGAACTGAAAGTTGACTTTAAGAAAATAAGAAGAATCTATTTGTATAAGAAAGTTGTAACTGAAAAATGTCAAGCAGCCTTTGAGAAAATGTTCTTTGAGCAATTTTGTGCTCATTTTTACCAAAAATTGGCGTTTCTGAGAACCCTCTGAAGAAAGTATTTCGCCGATCCGGAAGAACAGGGACGTAAATGTAAAGACTTCAATTTTACACGAGAGTAAAAAACGTTTGCAGTTGCATAAAACGTTTAATTGAAAAGGGTTTAAGTGACAGAAAATAGTGGTATATTGAGAGTATGTAGAATATATACTTTACTTTCATTTGCCAGGGATTAGTGCAGTTATGTCCTTGTACACGCAAGCTTCCGCGGCTCGAGTTTATTACTTCTCGGCTGTCCGGGTGACGCCGCGTCGTTGGCAGAGAGGCCGACGTTTCGCCTAACATGTCGTGTCACTGCCCTGAGGAAGCCTACGACATGTTAGGCGAAACGTCGGCCTCTGCCAACGACGCGGTGTCACAGTTATGTCCTTGTTTCTCTAAAATTGTTCGTTGTTTTAGAAGACAAAAACTGTCGTCCTGAGGGGAACTACAGTTACGCCACAGTTCCCCTGTGATCGTATGTGTTTCTGATATTGTCTACGGACTTATTTGCATTTGACACATTTTTCCAGTTATGTCATTGTTATTTCGGAACGGCGACATGAAATACTTTTATTCGCAAAGAGAATAATAAATAAAATCGCCCGCAGTGTAAATATTTACATTTGCGATGCTCGCCACACTTGCGTTGACAATTAGATATCATGTCCGTTTTTAAGAAGTAGAGATACACTCTCATTGACATTCTTGGGGCTAATCATCCTAACTTCGCCAGAAACTAAAATCACAAGTGAATGGGATATTTTTAAAACACCGCAAGTCAGGAATTGTAAAGTTGTGGGAAAACAAGAAAAACTGAATAATTAAGTACAAAGAGAAAGAATCTCTGTTTTTTTATTTCTGATTCTTAAATCTTGATTGAAACATATAATTTACTTGTATTAATGTTACAATAGTCACTGGACATTTTTTAAAAGTCTAAAACTTACGAGATTTCAAAACCTAATCAGTAATTTTTTACCAAAATTACACACTGCAGGCTCAATTTGTAATTTTATACATTTATTACAATATTATGTGAAATTACAATGAAGAAAGAACATATACATCAAACATGATTCATATAACAGAAGCCGTTGCTATAAAGATGTGTTTCTATGATAGGTCATAGGAATATTAAAATATTGAATATCCCTTTTAAGCAATCCCAATCTCTCTGATATCTGTCATACACATTGTACACATACATACATACACAGTCATATATACCTCGCAAGTCAGTAAGTTAGAGTGTCAAAACCAAACCGAAGTTTTGCAATGTCGTCACAGCCATTCTATTCATCTGATTTATGGAATTTACACATGGAACGTTGCATCTATTTATCCTGCAGCATCTATCTTCTCACAAAAAGCGACAATTCAAAAGAGAGTGACTTACAGGATTTTAAAAATAACCGATTCAAATGCTGCAAACATTTAATTGTTTTGGAACGTACCTTCCGGGCCACTCTGTAGCAAACCCTTCACATCAGCGCGGTCACTACCCCTGCGGCTCTCGTACTATCTCGATCGAGATGCACCTCGATAGTCGATACCCATCGCAATCGGGCGAGGCGCTGTGGCTCCTTTAAAAAGTAGTAAATTAGGGTCGTGCAGACTACTGTTCGGAGAACGACGTGGTGCAAACACTCGCCGCCCGGTGCTTTCGCATTTTCCGGTGCTTAGAAGCTGCTTAGATAAGGAGACGTCTGTATTCGGGGGCACAAGTTGCAGGAGGCGTAGAACAACGCGAAGATGTGCAGGAGGCCGCGAAAAAAAACAACAAAAGATTCAAAACGCGAAAATATATATTGTTGAGGTAATTCTCGGTTGGCGCAGCTACCGGCATTGAGGTAGGGGGCAATCATAGCCCCTGTACAGGCTTCTACGGTGCCAAAATGTGCGTTCAAATCACCCCCACAAAACCCCTTAAAATTTTCTAAAACAATAAAAATATTTTTTCGTTTAGTCAATTAACCCTGGATTCACAAGGTTCATTTCAACAAACACTAACTACAAGGCCGGTGACCCCAATCTCTTTTATATATTCTATCATTTTTCAGGTTTAATATTCAACAATGAACGATGAAATATTTGTTTTAGGGACAAGAAAGTTTTTTATATCATTTGTCATACAATTAACTATAGAACAAACTATACAATGAACTAACCGACCAACATGACAGGAAGGTTACTTCACCACACATAAACTTATGAAATAAAAAAACTTGGTGCTGTTAGCAAACAAAATAATTTCAGTTAGAAAATTCTTGAAAGCTTGATACAAAATTACGAATTTAAGAAATTTATTAGAAAATTATGAATGTCGCTAATCTGACTTGCAAACTGCCAAGACACTTCGGCATCAAATTCCAAGCAACAAAGAATAAATAAACATCAATCTTCCAAGCAATTCTTACAAATAGGTAACGTATCTTGTATTCGTTAACTTTCTAAAAGAAAATAAACGGAAACCATCAGAAAAAGCATACTAAAAATTGAGAAAAATCTGTGACGTTAATTACAATGTGGAGTCCAATGTAATTCTGATTACTTTTATTTTATATTACTTGATGTAGAATGACGTGAGGTGAAAAGATACACAAGTCGACTGTCCTGGCAGAAGCAGAAAAACTGGAATGCAAGATACAATGACTTCTTGGCAGCACTATTCAAGTCTGTCAATATTTCTCTCAATATGTCTGTAATACTCCACTCTGGGATTACAGGTGATTATAGGATAATTATAACTAGAGACCGGATTTTTATGTAATTACACATTTTTTGTCTTTCTACTTATCGTTCTCAAATTTCTAATCTTCGCGAATCGTCCCTTTTCTAACACAATATCAACTTTTTCGTTACGTATTTTACATATTTAGTACTTTATTACACATTTTACATATTTTCCCATTTTCACGAAATATTCATTTTATTTTATCAATTTTCTTCAATTTATTACGTATTTTTATGAAAAGAAATATTTTCAAAAACAGTCAGCAGCATTTCCTACATTATTACTGCACGCTGTTACTCGAGGTATGCTACATGATGACGCGGTCTGGTGTTCACACAGTCCGGCGCGCTTGCTTCAGTTAAATCAGTGTGGCGAGAAGAGTGCGTCAGTGACTGATTCAGTTTCACCTTTTCGTGCGAAAGTATCACTGAAAGTTTTGTGATCTTTAACCTAAATTTGCAAACGTATGTATTATATTTTGTTATTGTTTAGGAATATGTTTTATAAATATAATTTCGTACTATGTAAATGTTCGTTTTATAATTAGTGTATTTTAATATTACATATTATATCTGATTTTACATTTTTATTACATTTCCTTCCTGTTTTCATTACATATTTATGTACATATGTTCACTTTTCATGCTACATATTTTCCGGTCTCTAATTATAACATTAATGAAACAGCCAATAAAACTGATTTTGTTTAATTATTTGCACGTTTCCAAATGACGTGTCCCTTAACTATTCCCAAAATTTTCAGATTAAAACTGAGGAAAATTAAGGATTGGGCTTATTTACAGAAATAAAACAATTTATTACGGATTACTGGGCCCTTCCAAAATCTACTAGCTCCCCCCCTCCGTGGACGCCTACGAGAGTGAGAAATGCCTTTTGCATCTTGAAGTCACGTTGGTTAGATTGGGATCTTCCGGAAACCATCTACAATGTGTCAATACCTAAGCCCGGTCTGTGTTGATACAAAAGATATTTTAAAATGTTACATAAAATCACCGAAAAAACGAAAAAAAAGCCATTGAATGAAAATACAATGAATTAAAGTACTTCTGAAGACTGAAAAGAAATAGTACATAATGAAATGATGGGGATTAATACACTATTGTGATATTACGATACAAGCGAGGAACGAGCGAGTAAAACTCACACGAGTGTATTAATACCCATTACATAGTGTTTTATACCGTACTTTTTCTGCGACTTTTATAAGTTAAACTTTCACATTGAATCGTTGCGTGGCAGGACATCGACATGCAGGATTCAGCCAAGGCCACCTAGCGGACATCTCCCTAACCTACCCTCGCATGCTGCCGCAGGTGGCTGCGGTTTACCTGTCCGCCTGCCAGGGAGCAGACTGCGCTAGTCAAATAGGATCAAAGTGAAATTACGATCCAATTTATTTTAAGTAATATTCCACGAACAATTACTAATAATAAAAGAAATTAAACTGACAAGCATAATATAAAATGCAATTTAATGCACAGAATAGAATGAAACATTTACTAGAACGATTCTCAATGGCTAATTAAGTGTCAATACTGGGTTTGTAAACTTCTCTGTGATTGGTCAAGAACCTGTATCATAATGAAAACTGTATGGAAATGAGTATCATTATGCAACTGGTTGCAGTCATCAAATGACAGCATTATACAATGGGAGTAGAAAAATATACTATTGTACTCATAACGGAGGCTACAAGTTGAGACATTGATTTGTCACACGAATCAGAGTAATCGTAGAACACCCTGGCAAATACTAGCTCTCAACGTACATTTTCGAGAATAAACACTCAAAAATTCAAGTTATTCCAAGGTGCCTCGTCTAGATAATGTAGTAGGAGATTATTCAAGTACGTCAGTGATAAATGATTACATGAATTTACGGTTTGAAATACAGATACAGAAACAAGATAGAGGCTACAGCATTCCAAAAATATTAATGTAAATAAATGCTATTCACTTAGATGAACACAATCCTGTTGTTTCTTAATAACAATAATGTTTTTCAGTTTTCAATTTCCATTTGCTGTGTTCTTTTGTCAGTGAATTATTATCATGAATATCAATCATGCACTTGAGGATGGCAATTCCGAAACAACCTTAACTATCGAGCCACAGAATGCATGTTTGTAGGGTATTATTACGAGTTCCAGACACGTATGTAAAAACTTGTCTCAAATCTTACTATCAGAGTAATAAAAAATTACACATACATCTAGAATATTCTCTCAAATTATCACAGATTCCTCACGAGGGGAAGTTTAAGAATGAATAGTAGGTAATACTTTTGTCAAATTCCATCATAATTTATTTTGTTTAATATTTTTTTCGCTATATTTTGTCCTGAAAATATTTCTACACTTCGTATTAAAAAATAAGTAGTAGTATAAAAAAGAATTTTGAGAAGTTATTAAAATACCTGCTTCACAACATCTATTTCTGGTATTCGATAGCACAAACTTCCATTAACACTAAAAGTGACCCAGAAACAAACTAAGAAAGAGTGCTTTCAAGAATGAAATGGCTTATTCTAATGTTGGGCAGTCAGTTATTAAAGTGGGTGATAATGACTTTCGCAAAGTCAGAAGATCTAAATATTATATTGTGATAAATTACTTTAAAGCAGAACCCAAACCTTCATCGTTTTGGTAAATATTGATGGATAAAACACTGCATTTTCAATGCGCGATATGTTAAGAGATGGTGTTGAAAGCAGTTTTTCTCTCCTAGTATTCCCAATTACATCAAATAGCATTGAACGAATGTAACTGACAAATAAAGTCACGGAACACAAATAAACACACATTTGCAGAAACATTTAATTCAACATTTTAATGATTAACATTCATCCACATGTTATTGTTCATCATTCCTCTTGAACTCGTTGAAATAAAATCAGAGAAAGAACATACAATTTCTACTGTTATAACTAAAATTTGCAAAGAGCCGTTTCTCAAACCGGGGGGTGAAAAATGTGGATTAACAGAGAACCTTTACAATTATTCATGTATTTACGTCAAAAAGGCTCAATTTTTACGTTAAATAAAAGGAGGGAAAGTGTAAAGGTGGCTCACATATTCGGCATGGTCGAGCAGCGAGTACTGCTCGCCCGATCCCCAACAGCTGATGTTTCGGCGAACGTTGACTTCCTTTGATGTGTCCAAAAGACCGACACGCGGTGGGTGGGCCGAGCGGCGAATGTTCGCTTCGGTAAGTAAGCAAGCGACCC
>JAHLJT010005437.1:102420099-102437589 GCA_031308135.1 Acheta domesticus | reverse complement strand
AATTACGTAACGCTAAAGCGGGATGGCGGGGGTGTGATGCAGCGTTACGCTGCATCACACAGACATAGGGAAGTGTGTTACAAGGGGGAGGGGGTATTGAAAATACTCGAAATTTGCGTTACGTAATTTATGGACGGCCCCAAAGTAGGGATGAAGATAAAACAAAGATCAGGAAAGAAACATCGCGCGCGGTCCCTGGTCCATTGGTCCCAGGGTAGTGTTCCGGCATGCGCCTATTTTCGATCGGAGAAACAACGCAAAACTACGGATCACAGCCGGTAGAATTCCCCTTCAGTCAGCGGTTGAATTCCATCTAGCTACAAAGCTACTACCGAAATTCCTGCAAGAAGTCACGATGTTTCTGCTATGTTGTGCTTGATATCCGGCGCAAGCCTTCACGTCAGCGTCGGTATTCACAATTGTGGCGAGTGCGGCTTCTTTGCACCAACTGACCATGAACATTAATACTACAGTGATTTATGCGTGAATTAACGCATCCCGCAAACACATCAAAAAGGTACCTTTAAGTGTAGCTAAGAAGACACAAGCACACCAATTGTGTAAAAATATGCACATATTCTTCTTTAAAAAAAAGGACAGATGAGTAAGGCGCAAAAAGGGGGGACAAAACAGTTCGCCTTACCCTAGGGCTCGCCAGTACACTTAAAAATCACAAGTAAAAGGTAAGTAAAAGGCGGGTCGGACCTGCCGCCTCAACCTGACCACTAAAATGACACAACTCGACCACGGCCGACATCTAACTGCGTCACCCCTCACTGCGTTGACGTCACCTGCCGAGGTGATAAGAAAAGAGGAGCGACGCCAAGGCGGGAGGGCGGGGAGAAAGTGCACAGAGAAAGCAAAGCAACAATCTTAAACAGTCGGTTTGATTGAATGATTGATTGATGTTTCCGGGCGCGTCAACTACGTTGGTCATTAGTCCCGTAAGCGTAGTGCGTGTTTTTTCCCGGGAGGTGGCGATGATCTTTTCCCCGCTGGATGGCGAGATCTGGCGCCGACCTACCGTCGACTAGCGGGTTTTCCCCTCAACCAGGTCTCTCCCACCAGCGAGGCACCGCCCCAGCCGGGACAAGCTCTAAGCTCCCGACCGGTCTCCTGGCATGTGTGGTAGTGTAGTGCATGTTAGTGTAAGTGTGTGTGTAAGAGGAGAGGATAGGACAAGGAAGAGGAAGGAAAGTTCGCGCGCGGTCCCTGGCCCGTTTGTTACGGTACTGCTCCGGCATTCGCCTGGTGTTGATGGGTGAAAACACAGGAAACTACGCCGGCCGCTAGAATTCTCCTCCACACAGCGACTGAATTCGACCTAGCTGACAAGCTAGTGTCGAAAATCCTGCCGCCGTCGGGAGAGGACCTCCCGGTCAGAGGGACTGCAGTGACATAAGATTGATGCACTTAGCTATCTCTCCCGGTTTAAACAGTCGGGATTTCTACCTCTAGGAATCTGTCCCCAACGGAGCACCGCCCCAGCTGGAATAAACTATGCGCCAGAAATTATCAGTGTTCTGAGCATATAGTACTATAATATAATTCAGAGAAAAAATAAACTACATGAAATTTTATTTTACATCTTCAAAGCTCTCTTTAACAATTTTAAACCTTAAATATAAATATTGTGTTTAAACATAAAACGTGCAATCTTTCTACGACTATGTTAACAGTCGTTAATGAAGAGCATGCACCATTTATCACTAGAGAATGGTTTTGAATACCAACACATCATTTTTCCGTGTTGTCAGAAACGACCCGCACTTTCTCCCTCATTGGCATCAAACTCCCACTTTTCAGTAATGTAAAAATGATTTTATGAAACGTATCTTACATATTTTGAGTGTTTTCTTAATAATCATCAATTTTCGGTTAATTTCTAATTAAGCTACATACTTTATTCGAAAGCGGTTATGGCTCTTAAGACACATTAAAATCATTTTTGACAACTCAGATCAAACCATTGAGTGCAGTAAAATAATATCTGATGAGGTGTACTTTAAGAAATTATCAATTCAATCGTCAATAAATACCACATTTTCAATTATGTCTCTCCTTTTTCATTTTCACGACATTCAAATTGATATTTAATTTACGAAAAAATTACAGAGAGTTAATGAACAGTAATTCCGTTTCCAAAATGGGTTTGTCGTTGCATATTAGAGTTGCTTTCTTGCTGAATTGTTAGCTAATGTTATTGCTTCTGCACATTTTTTTTTGTTTGGAGGGAGAGCAACTTGTTTAGAGCTTCGGAGCGAAATCTGCTCCCCTTCTTTGTTTCGTGTACTTCGCCTTGGTGACTTCCTTCTGCTCCCCATTTTAGCTTCGTCACAGTCCAATTTGTGATTTATCCACGCCTCTCACCGCTCGACTCCAAATCTCATTGCGGCTGCTAAGTCGTTGTGTTTTCCTTTCATGTCGTCTTTTGCGCATCATTCATTCCATCTGCACCGTTTTGTTCTTTCGGGGATCGTTTGTAATTCATTAACCAAGGGCTCGGGAAGAGTTTAAATGAACGTCATTACATCAATTTCAAACTTCTTTCTATTACTCAAAAATGCCTGTGTTGGATTCTCAGAGTCTTGTCTATGTTGTTTGAAATTTAACACCAAAATCACTTGAAAACTGTATTAGATTAGATTTATTATTAATTTTCAAATTAAGAATTATAACATGGTGGCAGGATATCTTCATTTTACATGTATTAAGCTTACATTGACTAACAATAAATTACAAGAGAGTAGTTAATTTTAAAAAATAATTAATGATACTAATAGTACACAATTCCACCGCGCAAGCCTTACTGTACTTATGCGAGAAGAAAGTTACAAAAACCTCACGGCATTTGTTTGGGTTTATTTATCACCATGCGACATGGGAGGTGTTGGGACGATATGGGACAAGGTGGAGAGAGACAGAACGAGTCGAGAGGAAGGGTACGAGCTGAGGGGGAAGGGACGGGAAAAGTTGAAAAAAAGACGGGAGATCGGACAAGACGCGACGAGACAAGTCGCATCACGAGACATAAATAGATGAGAGAAATTAAGTTAGTTAATTTAATGCCTTATTTTACGCGGCGAGACTCAGGCCATGTGGCCTGCTCTTCCGTCTGACCGCGCAAATTTTGCTACGCTCCTTTCACCATCTAGCGGAGAAAGAAGCTATTACTAAACAGGCGATTTGAATTTACCTCAGAGGCTTCATTTAGGCTTGAGGATGTTTTACATGCAAGTAAATCTACTAACATGGGACAGCCGGCTTTACTTCCCCTCCGAAGGAAGGCGTACGAAGGATTTTTTCGCCCTTAAAAATCCACGGCTTCGATCGGATTTGAACCCGCAATCTCGGGTACAACAATCCGACACGCTGACCGTTATATCATCGAATCCGCAACTTTATCCGCAACGAGTGAAGACGGGACGGGATGAAAATCTGAAAGCAATGAGGGATCAAAGGCGCAAAGAACTGCTTCCTGTATTGGAGGCTAGAGCGGGGGTGGGATAAGGGTTAGACTAGACGAAGGTTGGCAGGGCTTAGGCGAGGGGGGGGGGGCGCAGAGGGTACGAGAGTGGGGTGGGGCGTGGTATGCCATGGGGGGGGGCTTCCTGCCATCGGGCAGGAAGAGAAGGAAGCGGTTTTCGATTGATTCATGACTCTCAGCGCCTTATCGGCTAACGGCAATACTCCCGTAAGTGTGGTGCGTGTTTTCGCTCGGGAAGTGGCGGTGATCTTTTCCCCGCTGGTTAACGAGATCCGGCACCGACCTACGCCGGTTAGGGGTTTTCCCCAACCAGGTATCTCCCACTAGCGGGGCACCGCCCCAGCCGAGACAAGCTCTGAAATCCCGAGCGGTCTCCCGGCATGTGTAGTAGTGTAGTGCATGTTAGTGTAAGTCTGTGCGTGTAAGAGGAGAGGATAGGCCAAGGAAAAGGAAGGAAAGAGCGTGGTCTACCCTAACGGGTACAGCTCCGGCCTTCGCCGGGAGTCGCTCAGAGAAATGTGAAGAGGACTAGAGAGGTCAAGAGGGCGCCACGCGGCGGGAGTGGCTACGAGGACGGAGGCCGGCAACGCAGGGTGCAGCAGTGCCGGCGAAGGGAGCGGAGGCGGCGCCGGCGGCCGTCACTTAGGGCCAATTTGCGACCTTGGCTGCCCTGCGCCCACAGCGCTCCTGGCGGCGGGCGCGCGAGGCGGGGCAGCGCCCGGTTTACGAGCGCCGCCGCCACCGCAGACGACGACGAGGTACAGTCGCTGCCCCTCACGGCGGCCCCACGCCTCCTTCACACTCTCTGGCGAAGGCACGCAACAATGGTGTTTGCGCTAATCCTTTGTCTATTAACAATGCTGTCCCGCAAGGTTCGCTTTCAGACCCTGTTCTAGGCCTATTAAGAATGGTGTCCCGCAAGGTTCACTTTCAGACCCTATTCTATGCTATTAATAATGGTGTCCCGCAAGGTTCGTTTTCAGACCCTATTCTTAGCCTATTAAGAATGGTGTCCCGCAAGGTTCACTTTCAGACCCTATTCTAGGCCTATTAACAATGGTGTCCCGCAAGGTTCGTTTTCAGACCCTATTGTATGCTATTAATAATGGTGTACCGCAAGGTTCGTTTTCAGACCCTATTCTAGGCCTATTAACAATGGTGTCCCTCAAGGTTCGTTTTCAGGCCCTATTTTATGCCTCTCTCTATAAGAGAGAGATACTATTTTTAAGCATTCTTTCCGCTATTTGAGTAAAAGGTGGAATGTAAACTTTGGAGCCATTTTGAAGAAAATTTTGAATGTGTGAAGGCTTTATGGCTTAAATTCAAATTGTCCTTTTCAAATTCGCACGCCCATCACCTCTCCCAGATTGATCGGGGTATTTTGGAGATCGGTTTTGGCGATAAACGGTTCGTCTGAACGGGTTACACTCTGGCACTTAACACAGACAACCGGACAGACTGACGTTTTTGCCCAGGATTTTCCCAACCAAGTATCTCCCACCAACAGACCACTTTTCCCAGCCGTCACAAGAGTTTAGCTCCAGACTGGTGTCCTGATCGTGTGGTAGCGTAGGGTATGTGTGTCCGAGTGTATGTAAACGGTGAGGGTAGGACAAAAAAAGAGAAAGGAAAGATCGGGCGCTGCCCGTGGCCCGTTTGTTAGGGTACTGCCCCGGCATTCACCTGGTGTTAATCGGAGAAGAAATCATGAAAAACTATCGATCACAGCAGCCAGCCGCCAGAATTCTCCTCCAGACAGCGACTGACTTCGACCTAGCTGACAAGTTAGTGTCGAAAATCCTGCCGCCATCGGGAGTGGAACCTAGGACCTCCCGGTCAGAGGGACTGCAGTGACATCAGTTGATGCCGTGATCCATTTAATCCAATACCGACTACAAAGAAAAGAACCCACAAAAAAAGACATTTCAATTGAAAAGGAAACGTGAAATTAGGGCATGTCGAAGTCTTGTTTCTGCACCCTCACACCTTCCATCACCCCACGATCTTCAAAGATTCTGACAATTTTATGAGTACGAAGCACGATTCAGCTCCTAGCAGCACAGTGAGGCCGAGAAAATGTTTCGTCATTTCAACCTCTCGCATTTTCCCCAAAGAACGGCTCTGTATTACGGGTATCACCGGCGAGGAGCTCTGATGCCCTCTTAACCGCGCGGTTAAAGTTGATTTAGGAGATCGCAGGTGCGGGTGCGAACTGCCTGATTGACACCTTTGCGCGTGCGTTTGTGGCGGAATGCGCGGGGCAAAACAAAAACGAAGCACATTGGGGCAAGATTCCGTAAAGCCGGCCAAAATGTTGAAAACGTTTTCGAAATGTAATGAAACTGTATACAATGGTTTTTGGGCACGCTGATTACGATTTCAATGTCAAAATTGTAAGATACAAAATGGTGGAGGCAATATGGCGAATTAAAAACTTCTAAAAATGATTCAAACTTTAGAATCTCAGGCTACACGAAATGCTAACAGCAGCTTCAATTGCTAAATAGTAGTGACTGAAGTTTTTTAAAAATTTCGTTGTAGTATTCTGTGGAAAGTATAACTGTTTTCCACTTTAAAAAGAAAAAAATTATAAGTGAATTTTATCATTTTGTTTCAACATGATTAAATAGTTTTAACATGTTTATTTAATTATTTGTATATACATGTAAAGACTGTACACACGACCACGCTTTTCGTCCATTCTGAATGATGAAAATTGCTCAAAACCGAAAACTTCTCTACGTGTTCAAAGTAACGGCTGATTTACGATCTTTTTGTCGTGTAACAGCTGCTCCCTCAACGGCCACGTTTCCAATGATGCAGATCGTCACAGTGACGCCTCGGACCTTTTCTAACCGTAGAAGTAGACGCTCTGGGAGCCAGTCTACCCAACTGCTTAATTAATATTCCCTAAATAAAAAGTTTATTTCGATTCTTGGACACGTTTCCATTGATGCAGAGCGTCAATGTGATACCTGGGATCTTTTTCTGAGCGTGAAATCAGACATTCAGGGAACCTGTCCACCCAACTGCTTCCTTAGAATTCCATAAATAAAACGGTAAAATAGGTTAGTAGATGATTAAGCAATTTTTTTGTGCTTCATGTTTATAAAAATCCGTTTGTTAGTAGCCCTGATGAAGGCTTAATAAAGGCAAAAACGTTGACAGCTTGAATTAATGTTTCACTGACCTACACTCAAGAATAAATCCATACTGTTAATCAACAAAGGTCAAGAAATCAAGCACGTCTAAAAATAACCCTTTTTTTCGAGTTTTCACCAGCCTTTGTTGGCCATCTGCCCCAAATGTGATGTCTCGGACCATTCCTGAGCGCGGAATTATACACTCTGGGAACCAGTCTCCCCAACTGCTTACGTAAAACTCCCTAAATAAAACCTTTTCTTTTTTTCGACTTTTGTCCAGCCTTTCATGATCGTGCCCCAAATGTGATGTCTCGGACCTTTCCTGAGCGTAGAATTAGACACTCGGGGAACCAGTCACCCCAACTGCTTACGTAAAACTCCCTAAATAAAACCTTTTCTTTTTTTTCGACTTTTGCCCAGCCTTTCATGATCGTGCCCCAAATGTGATGTCTCGGACCTTTCCTGAGCGTAGAATTAGACACTCTGGGAACCAGTCTCCCCAACTGCTTACGTAAAAGTCCCTAAATAAAACCTTTTCTTTTTTTCGACTTTTGTCCAGCCTTTCATGATCGTGCCCCAAATGTGATGTCTCGGACCTTTCCTGAGCGTAGAATTAGACACTCTGGGAACCAGTCTCCCCAACTGCTTACGTAAAACTCCCTAAATAAAACCTTTTCTTTTTTTCGACTTTTGTCCAGCCTTTCATGATCGTGCCCCAAATGTGATGTCTCGGACCTTCCCTGAGCGCGGAATTATACACTCTGGGAACCACTCTCCCCAACTGCTTACCTGAAACTCCCTAAATAAAACCTTTTGTCCAGGCTTTCGGGCTGTTGCCCCACCGTGCGAGGGCTGTCTGGTGCGGCGGGGTCGCCCCTCGCCTCAATCGCCCCAGCGACGATCTCCCGAGGGCCATTTCGGCGCACGGCGCACCCGCGGCGCTGCCAACCTAACGGGCCACAGCCGGACCTCCAATAATTTAGCGAAAGCTGGCCACGGGCAAATAGCAGATCTTTCCCAGTTCCACGTCGCATACAGTTTGTTTCGGAAGAAAGTGTACTTGCGTTTTTATTTCTCGGCGCGTGTGGGCGTGTCTTCACGATGGAATATGTCGCGTTGTTCTCGGTCGTGCCTCTAGGAGTCGTACGACCGCGACTGTGTCGAGCGGTGCTGGCGATCATGCGACTCCTAGCGACTCGACCGAGAACGACGCGAAATACCGTGAGATATTCCATCTTGAAGACAAGGCCCCACGCGCCAAGAAATAAAAACCCCTAGTATTGCAAGATTTCAATTTTTACTCGCTGAACGTTAATGTTTGAAATGAGACGGTATGCTGGCTTTTGAAACAAAATGTGTTTAAGTCACAAATTCAGTGCATGTGTCTCATACTAATTCAAATTAAATCGTATTCTGCCTCCCAAGTGATGCCAGAGCGGCGGTTCCCTGGGCAGTAAGGCGGGCGGTTCGATATGGCATCTTGCTCGGTTAGCTAGGGCGCCGACTACGCCAAAAAAATTAAATCGTATTTAAACTATAGTCAATTAAAATTTTATAAATTATTAAATATATAATTATGAGAAGGTCCAGTCTTCAAAATGTAGCGTCTGCTTTTTCAACATTAATGGAATTTTGTTACTATCACAAAGCTACCAATAATAATAATTATAATAATATTTAAACGTAATAACAACGCTATGTATCAAGAAATAATTGAAGGGCTAGGGGCAACAACAAGACAAGCTACACCAGCTACAGCAAATCCTCACGCTAAAGAGTAAATGTTAAAATGAAAAAGTGTTAATGATAGTGGAGATACTCGTATTGAATGAGATTGGAAAGGAAATTTCATTCATTCGTCAGCACATACGGTTCTGTAATACACTGTCTTCAACAATAGATCAATTGCATTATTCTCGCGTTTTGGGTATCTTGAGAAGACTTTGAGGTGTTTTTTCACATTCAAATTATCTTATTGTTACTTATTTTTACATTCCTTATCATCTGAGTAAAGTTCATATCTCCTCTTAGTAGTGTGCTATGCCGCTGCGGATCTCGTATTGTTGACCTGAGGCAAGAAAAGACAGCAAGAGTCGGTATTAGAGTGAACGACGATTCAAAGACACTTTGAAGATTACGCGAGGACAAAAGGGCTACCACTAGAAAAGTTTATGCGAAAATTTACTATTTAGATCTTTATCCGTTGGTCATACAACAAATAAATTGTACAATAAATTAAGTGATAATGTGTGTGTCAGGAAACTGGAAGTTGCAAATTATCCTTAATGTAAAATTTTATCTTTAATTGCTCTCCCATTTCCTTTAATCAGTCAATGAGGATATTCAGGAGTAGCCAGAGGATCATGATCTCTCTATCTTTTTTCAAAGTTTTCTATATTATTTAGGCATTTAAGAACGACAACGATGGATCATAAACTCAAATGCATTTATGTTCAATGTGACTGTGGAAAAGCATGAGTAAAGTAACTGCTACCAGTAAAGTTTAGGCGGTAAATATAATACGGGAAAAGATATCCCATATTAAAGCGCATCACCTTTTATAAATATTGTAGGTAAATGTTCTTGAAAGAACGCATACAAAAAATAAAGTGAGATAGTTAAATTCGTAGAAGAGCTCTAAAGTGTACGTAGATATTCTAGCTATAAAGAAGTGAAAACAGAATCAGAGAAATTCGCAAGAGAGACAATCACTAGGCGACAGATTAGTCCTATGGATAGACGGCAAATTACCTAATATGCCTCAACTCTGAAGGTCATGAACTTCCAGATTGAATGTTAAGATATTGGTTTAGCGGAGAGTTGTCATTGGCTTTTAAAATTTAATAATTCTAAGTGTTGTCATTACCAACAATATTGTTTATTGCAAGAGCAGCTTTCTTTAACTTCGATATCAATACCTGATACAAGAAATACAAACAAATTTTAAAAAATTAGAATTAACAAATGACTAGTAGTACATTGTTATTTTTTGGTTATTTAAGGTCGCATAAACTACTCGGTCGTTAGCGACCACTATTGGAACTAACGTTATGACATCATGATGACACGATAAGGTGATGATAGGGGCTGAAAGGACGAACACATACAACCATGCCCGAGGTGGGACTCGAACCCGCGACTCCTCGGTCCAAGACCACTACGGCACTTCTACCTTAGCAATCTCGGCTACGGGGCCGACAGTACATTGTTATATAATACATAATTTTAATTTTAAAATACATCTTAAGGAACGAAAAAAAGAAAGAAAGAAAGATGGGTTAAGTTGCTACATCGTTTAATATTACAGTAATTTTGAAAATCCATGCAAGAATATGAATGAAATAAACAGGTAAAATTCATTCACTTTCTTGCATGGATTTACAAAATTACTGTAATATTAAACGATTTAATACTCTTCCCCCTTTCTTTCTTTTTTTAATTCTCTCATTTCTTAAAATGTTTTTTAAAATTAAAATGATGTCTCATATATATATATATATATATATATATATATATTTAGAGAGAGAGAGAGAGAGAGAGATTATTAAAGTTCGCTTTTGAGCTCATGCTCGGTGGCAGACATAATTACAATTAGAATTAGAACAATTAAAAAACTATTGAAACATTTACAATTAGAATTAGAGGTTGATATCCTAATTATTTTCTTGTTATCTCTATATTGACTTACCCTGCGCTCCCCTACGTTACACTCCACTCCACTCCATTCCACTCCACTACTATGTACTATTAGTGATCTGTTAATTCTAAAGGTTTCAATTTGTTTATATTTATTGCATCAGGGAACTGACGGTGAAGGCCAAGCCATTGAAAGGTGATCTTATAACAAACAATATAGTTGGCAATCACAGTGCCTTGAATTGTGCAAAGATCTGCAAAGCTCCATCCTGGAAACCAAGTCCGTGCAAGAGACGCGAGCTGGACCTGATGTGCCGCAGGGTTCCATTTCGTTGCTGCCCGCTGTGTACGCGAGAGGAAAGAAAGAATTATTTCCCGGTAACTGTGTGAACAATTGCTTTTTAAAGGAACCTCTACCCACCAATCAGGGAGCCGGGCGCCGGAGGCGGCGGCGATCGCCGAAACAAAGGAACGTCGCGCCGCGCAGCGCCGCGCCCCACGCCCCCCTCCCCCACCCCGCGGGAGACCGAACGGAGGTGGCGGCGACGGCGGAGGCGGCGATGGAGGAGAATACGTAGGCGGGGACGGAAGCGGAGGCGACAATAGCGATGGGGATAGGTTTGAGGCGCAGGAGGAGACGAAGACGGAGAAGGAGTAGGAGACTTGGAAGTGGAGGCGGGTGGCGGCGATGGAGGTGTTGACGAGGGTGGGGATGGAAGTGGAGGCGATGACAGGAGGTGACGGCGAAGATGGAGGAGGAGACGAAGGCGGGCACGCAGATGTAGGCGGAGGTGAAGATGAAGGTGGGGACGGGGTGGAGGCGGGGACGAAGGCGCCGATGGAAGTGGAGGCGACGATAGCGATGGGAATAGGGTGGAGGGCGGAGACGACGATTGAGGTGGGGACGGAATGAAGGAGGCGATGGGGGGGGAGACGAAGGTGAAGATGGAGGAGACGAACGGAGGAGATGGCGGCGGAAACGAAGGTGAAGATGGCGGAGGATGTGTACGACGCGACGGAGATGAAGGCGGAGGTGGAGAAGGAGGTGGAGACGGGGCGCTGAGGAGAGGATGGAGGAGATGTGGCGGGGACGGGAGTAGGCAGAGGCACGATAGCGGTGGGGATAGGGTGGAGGCGGGGAGGAGACGAAGATGGAGATGGAGCAGGAGGCTTACAAGGCGACGGAAGTGGAGGCGGAGGCGATGATAGATTTGGGGACGGTATTGGTTGGGATGGCGGCGGAGATGCAGGAGACGAACGGAGGAGATGGCGGCGGAGACGAAGGCGGAGATGGCGGAGGATGTGTACGACGCGACGGAGATGAAGGCGGAGGTGAAGAAGGAGGTGAAGACGGGGCGCTGAGGAGATGTGGTGGGGACGGGAGTGGAGACGAGGGCACGATAGCGTTGGGGATAGGGTGGAGGCGGGGGAGGAGACGAAGATGGAGATGGAGCAGGAGGCTTACAAGGCGACGGAAGTGGAGGCGGAGGCGATGATAGATTTGGGGACGGTATTGGTTGGGATGGCGGCGGAGATGCAGGAGACGAACGGAGGAGATGGCGGCGGAGACGAAGGCGGAGATGGCGGAGGATGTGTACGACGCGACGGAGATGGAGGCGGAGGTGAAGCAGGAGGTGGAGACGGGGCGCTGCGGAGAGGAAGGCGGAGATGTGGCGGGGACGGGAGTGGAGGCGGGGGCGACGAGGAGGAGCGGGGGGGAGGACGGGTTGGTGCGTGGGCGTCCGACGACAGAGTCGGAAGCGAATGCTGGCCGAACGTGGGTGCAGTTTTGTTACAATCGCTCGCATCGATATCCTTATCAGCAGTTCGCACCGGGCACTTCGATTTGAACAAAGAAAGCCGCTTTGATGCACGCGACGTAAAACTGATCAGTTATTTTTTCATTTTATTATCCGCGAATGATTCATGAAGTGCACCTACTGAATGGATTCTTCTTAACCTCTATTTTACTACATTGAAACGAATATTTTCTTATCAATTCTTGCCAAAAAATGGATAGGGCTTAGGGTATAGATCTCACAATTAAGAAAATATTCACTGAATACACTTCTGTCCGTAGCATGTTACACACAGTTTCAACTATTTTTCACGTAAAATGTAGGTAATAAAAATGGGAAAATCTTTATGTCACCAAAATGTCGCTAGCGATCAATCATTATCTCACCATATCTTTTCAGGTAGCTCTCCAAAGAATTTTAAAAACTTATTTTTCTGTTGTTTTTGTCTTTTTGTTGTTGTTTTTTAAGTGATAGTATTATCGCAAAAAAGCAGCGGGAAATGGATGGCCATTCACCACCCACGTCACATTACGACAATCACGGTCTTTTCTTCAAGTGCACTACAAGTAAATAGGGTTGGATTTTAAATATGTGCTCTTAGTTCTTGTTGTGAAAAAAATCACAAGCACATTTGTCTTTGCATTTTAACAAAGTCATATTTGGTTTTTTCACTTTACTCAAGGGAAGAAAACAAGAAATAATCTGAATTATTTAGCATTAAAAAACTTAAAAATTGCATATGATGTATAAGAGAGAAATATGATCCTTTCGAAGTGATTCACATTCGTTCGACAAAGGGTTTTGTCACAAAGTGATCCGCACTCGGCCTGTGGCAGGAGCAAAGGTAGAGGAGGCGCGTGCCTCCGGAGGCGAAATTGCGGACCAAAATTGTGTCTAAAGAGCTTCTTCTTTATAGCGTGCGATTTTTTATATTTACATATTATGTATTTTGTGAGTTTTTGAACAAAATCAAGAAATATTTGAATTTTTTAATAGGCTGAATATACCCTCTGCTGCATGGCTAGTGATAAGTGAAAATCAGCGATATTTACATATTCAGTCACCAAACAAACAAGATTTCATTACAATTACCGTAAAAGTTTTCAAGTTACATCGACAATATTATTCATATTCAAACTTTTGCAATTACATATATTTACATACATGTAATTTTGATAATCTATTTGAAGACGTTTTATTTCGTTCATATTTTCTAGTGTTAAATGTAGACGTCTCGTTAATTTTAAGAACTGAAGGTTAGTACAGCGATAAGTAATAAATACGCGTTACTAAAAAAATACGAGACGAATTTTTTATTCCTAGATATCAAAATATATGAATTAAAAATTAATTGATTTCGTGTAGAAAAGAAATCTACGAATAAATTATTAATTTAATTATATTTCATTTTAGCCATAAATATGTCTTAACAATTTTTGAACATAAATTACACTTATTATTATATACAACGTTTTTTCTTGGGTTATGAAAAAAATAGGCGGAAATTTTCGAGTGCTCACAGGCCACAAAATTGTTAATTTATCCTTAATTAATAATGTATGTGTCAATGTTGTAATGTATATTTTTTCAGTCGCTTATGACCAAGCTGTCGATGCGACTTAAATAAATTTAAAAAAGTTGTTAACCCGCTCCTGACTTTCGATACAGTTTGTTGTGCTGCTTTCAACTATAGTCTCTTCTTCCTTGGTGCACTTGTACCTTATGCTCTTCTACCTACTCCATCTTATGATGCTTATGCAGACACTGATGGGAGCGGGGCTTGGCTGAGAGGCTGGCCTACGGGCAGGGATGACGGATATGGAGATCGCTTTTCGACGCGGCGAGCTGCTTTGTGCAGCCTTTGTTTGCCTCGACGGGAGCAGGGGCCTTCGATGACGCTGCACAGTTGAGGAAACAACTGAAGGCTTCCGAGCGACGCGAGGGGCGTTGGTGGTAAAGCACCGCTACAGACGGACGACCGGAAAGATCGAAGAAATGGAGCCACATTCGAATTAATCATAAATTCCACGTTTTTCATAGTAAGTAAATGAATGTCTGTGCTTCAAAAATTTGTGGACGTCTTCCTACAACTACAATTATGAAGATACAAATTATTTTCTTAATGAAATGTGTACATCAAAAACAGATAGAAATAGGCCTTAATTTTACTATTAACAGGATCGTGAAATCCCCTTACGAATCCCTTTACCATTTTATGAACTTGTTAATAGTAAAATTAAGAAAATAAAATTTGGACATGGTATTTTACATTTTAAATAAGACTAGCCATCTTTACAACCAGAAGGTTAAATACAAATAGGGGATACGTCTAATGTAGTGTAGTCCATTCCATGCAGTAACTATCAACATGTATACATTGGGGAAACAAAGCAATATATCAGCGAACGGATCTACCAGCATAAATACATCAACAAAGATCTAGCTCTGAATACCCTCTTTAATTAAACACAGAACAGAGCTTAACCACTCCATTGGATTTAATCAAGTCAAAATTTTACACCACGACAAACAAACCTTCAACGTTTTTTTTGATAACTTTTCATTGTAATATGTTGTGCTCTGACGTAACACCAAACTGTAAATAGCATTTTCAATATTTTTATATTCCTTTCATTTTATGTCAATTTGTATTGTCTATGCCCTTGTCAACCGTTTCTATACCTGTATTACTCTTGACAAGGCACATGCTGAACATCCGAAACGTCGAGCTCACAATAAATGTATAAAATACAAAAGTTTAAATCTTGAAATCAGCCTAGATTGATCCTATATGGTCCTGGTCCATACGTGTTTAATCATACCATCTACGTATCTATTGTTATTATTATTATTATTATTAATATTATTATTAAATTATTCCTCGTAATGCATTGCCTTACTAGATATGTGTTACCATTTTATGGACTATTCTTCATTTGAACATACCTTTCATTAGATTTTTTAAAGATAATTAAATTACAATAAATGGGTATTTCCTCACTTAAATAAATGCATTGCACTTCTACTTAATGTCGATTGTTGCCAGAATGTTCTTAGTATTCGGAAAATTGCCGTACTGTATGGCATGCTCAGGATTAGCAATACTAGCAATTGCAAAAAGAAAATTGGAAGAAAAACAAATTCTCTTTTAGAGATTCCACATCAATCAAACGAGAAGAAAACAAAATGTATGGTTTAGAATTTTGAAGTTAAAATTACAAATTCTAAATTTTGTAAAAGCAAAGAAGATCAAGTAAACAAAAATTCTCTAATTTAGTATTATTTATATTGAATATAATCACAACAAACCTGAAGAACAACATAAAAGTACTAGAAAACACTGTGCTAGCCACATCTTTCAATTAAAAAAGTTTGATAGTTGTGTTTTCGGGGAGGGGCGGGGAAGGGCGGGGCTTGGCGGGGAGTGGCGGGGCGGGCGGGGAGTGGCGTGGCGGGCGGGGCGGGGAGTGGCGGGGCGGGCGGGGAGTGGCGTGGCGGGCGTGGCGGGGGGTGGCGGGGCGGGGCGGGGAGAGGCGGGGACGAGCTGGGCGGGGCGGGGCGAGTGGGAGGGGCAGAGCGGTGAGGGGCGGGGATGGGGCAGAGCGGGGCGGGGCTGAGCGGGAAGGGCAGGGCGGGCGGGGCGGGGTTGTGGCGGGGCGGGGAGGGGCCGGCGAGGCGGGGAGAGGCGGGGACGAGCTGGGCGGGGCGGGGCAGGCGGGGCGGGGCGGGGCGGGGAGGGGCGGGCGGGGGCGGAGAGAGGCGGGGACGAGCTGGGCGGGGCGGGCGGGGCGGGGAGAGGCGGGGACGAGCTGGGCGGGGCGGGCGGGGCGGGGCGAGGCGGGGCGAGCGGTCCGGGCGTGGATTGGTATCGCCCACCCCGCCCCTCGCCGAAAGGAATCAGCCCGCGCCAGAGCTGAGTATGAGTTGCGAGCGATCGCACGTAGATAGGCCCACGTTCATTTAATTACACGGCCCAACGTCTTCATTCCCTCGCGATGTGGCAAGTGTCCAGCGGTGGCACTGCGCGCATCTGGTTTGCTTTGTTTCTAATGAAGGCTCTCGGCTCTCTAATGAAGGCGACGGAAAACATTGCGTATTGGGAGAGAATCATGTGAGAATATCATTGAATATTCATAGCTGAAAGGAAGGATTTTTTACGTGTTGTAGAGAATAATTTACTAGATTTCTGTAAATTATTTCTGAATAGATTTCTGAGAAGAAATAGCTTCGCGGCTACCTGTTGGTCAGCGTGCTCGCTCTCCTCTATGCGGCCCCGGATTCGATTCTCGGTAGAGGGAAGACTATAGTGCGCATTTTCCTTGCAATGTTGCCAATATTTGTTGCTGTGTGTCGATGAGAAAATTCACTTCTCAGGTTGAGGAGACCGGAATACGGCATGGGGATGTCTTCGTGCTAACCACACGTACCCTCTTACCCCATTGCCGCGAGGGCAGGGACGTCGCCGGTAGGCCTGAGCCCGTTCATGGGCTGTCGCGCCAAGTACGTACATATATTCGGAAAAAGTAATAACAAGTGTATAGCGGTCCTGAATCCGCTCAGGTAAGCTTATAAGTTGGCAAGTGTGTATACGTCACCGGCGGGACCCGGCCGCGCCCTCACGCGATGGTTCGCGACGACGACCTTGTCGCCTTTGCTGTGGTCGCGGTAGGGGGGGGCAGGAGGGGCGATCCGCCGCCCCTACTCGGGGAAGAGAGCCGTTAGGATCTGCTCACAACGTTTTCGGAACTCGGAGCGGCAGGTTATGCGCAACTAGTCTGGTCGTAAACTTACGTTAGCGAGGAGAAAGAGGTTGCTGCGAGCACGAGCTGGGGCTCACGATAGTACGTGCGCCGCCACGTTTCTTCGCTTGGGAGTTTTGTGCTAGTATCGAACGCCACGGCCACTGGATTCAGGTATTTCTACGCTCATTGTGAACTATTTTTTTAAGAGACATCAGAAGTATTGTGCCTTACTTAGAGGGGAATCACATTGATTTGTGAAAGAAACTAGTTTGATTAATAAAACTACTTATGCAGTTTTTGTGATAAATGAACACGTGTATACAACTGGTGGTAATATTTCGTGTTCGTAAAAACTATTATGCAGTTTTTGTGATAAATGAACACGTGGAGTTTGTTTCACACAATTTGTGGTAATATTTCGTGTTCGTAAAAACTATTTATGCAGTTTTTGTGATAAATGAACACGTGGAGTTTGTTTCATACAATTTGTGATAATATTTTCGTGTTCGTAAAAACTATTTATGCAGTTTTTTGTGATAAATGAACACGTGGAGTTTGTTTCATACAATTTGTGGTAATATTTCGTGTTCGTAACAACTATTTATGCAGTTTTTTTTGTGATAAATGAACACGTGGAATTTGTTTCATACAATGTGTGGTAATATTTCGTGGTTCGTAAAACT